>CABHPR010137410.1:10245-39961 GCA_902168415.1 Peromyscus melanophrys | reverse complement strand
TTTTTTTTTTTAAAAGATTTGTTTATTTATTATACATACAGTACTCTGCCTGCATGTATCCCCGCAGGCCAGAAGAGGGCACCAGATCTCATCATAGATGGTTGTAAGCCACCATGTAGGTGCTGGGAACTGAACTCAGAACCTCTGGAAGAGCAGCCAGTGCTCTTAACCTCTGAGCCATCTCTCCAGGTCAGAGGTTTTAGTGGTTGCTTCTCTCCTTCCACCACATGGATAGAGACTGAGCTGAAGTCTTCAGCCTTGGCAATGCCTTTGCCCAGTAAGCCGTCTCTCCAGCCCTGTTATCTTGCTTTAGTAGTGTCTTAGTTACTATTCTATTACATAAAGGGACGTCACATCACCACCAAAGCAACTCTTATAAAAGGAAGCATTTAACTGGGGGCTTGCTTACAGTTTTAGAGAGTTAGTCCATTATTGTCATGGCAGGAAGCAGGTAGGTGCTGGAGCAGTAGCTAAGAGCTTACATAGGATCAGCACACAGAGAGACAAAGAGACTGGGCCAACATGGGCTGTTGAAACCTCAAGCCCACCCCCAGTGACACACCTCCTCCAACAAGGCCACACCTCCCTCCCAATAGGTGTGGAACCAAACATTCAAACATGAACCTGTGGAGGCCATTCTCATTCAAACCACACAAGTAGTGACCAACCCTGACTGGTTTCCTGTGTCTATATCCCCATCCACCACCCTACTAGTCCTTATCTTGTGCATCTCATGAATCACATGATTGATTTCATTCTAAGTGGGAAGAATTTTAAACACACTGACATTTTTAGCTGAAAAAGGTAAAACAAATGATTTTGGGAAACACTCATTTAATACCAGCGCAAACATGATTCAAAACTAACTTCTTTTTCCAGAATGCCTGATAATTGACAAAATGTTTTCAAGTAGTCAATGTGCAGAATAAATGCATTTTTGTCTGGTTTTAAGGATAAGTGGGTGAGGCTCAGAATCTACACACTCAGAGTCAACCACGGATTAAAATTTAAATTTGTCTTAAGTTCAGATCACTTTCTTCTGCAACACTCTTAGAAGCAAATGTCAGGGACAGATAAATTTGTACAAAACTGTTCTTATTGGTGATCCTTGTGGAGGGCCCCAAAACAGTGTGACCACACAGCTGCCATGACAGGCTTAGGGGCCTAGACACCTTGTGACAGGCTTACTGGCAGGCAACACCCAGATCCAGGAAAAGCCTTAAGCTGACCCCACCCAGGGATAGGGAACTACCTAACATCTCAAACATTCCAACCATTAGACAAGGTGGTCAGATGTCCTTGAGCCTAGTTCACACCTATTTCCCCTTCTTATCAAGATACCCCTAGACAATTGTCAGCCAATCAGGGTCCTGAAGCCTGGAAATCTCCTCATCCCAACCTCTGCTATGATAAAAACCCCATCCTGAGCTTGGGGCTCTCTGCTCACAGCTGCATCGGACAGACAGAGGGACCAAGCCCCGGAGCTTGAAATAAAGGTTCTTTGCTTTTATATGTGAGATTCGGTCTCCGTGGTGGTCTTTTGGGGGTCCCCGAGACCTGGGCATAACAACCCTTTGTCATGAATGATAGAATACCAACATGAGAAGCTGAGGTAGAGGCTGCAGCTCAGGGAACAGAGGTCATTCTTGGCCCCCCAGGTGCTTGGGTGGACCACACAGTTAGAAGCCCACCCCTTGCTGTATCTTGATTCTGCTCTCACTTATTTCGATCCCATTCTTGGGCACATCATTTCCTCAGGCAGCAACGATGATCAGTAACTCCAGGCTCACATTCCTGCAGGTCATAAACCTTAGGAAGGAATTCACTAAGAGGCCCCAGCTGGGTCCACTGCCCATCCCTGGATTATGAACTGATTTAGATTATCAAGGCTGTGCCATTTAAAAGGAGGTAAAGGTGTGTCAGGAAAGGATAGCAACAAAACCCAAACACAAGCCCAAAAAACAGTCAAAAGCATACCAAAGGAACTGGTGACAGTCACAAGCCACGGGTGTGTAAAGGGAGGATGAGGTCATCCCTCCGGGTCTTTCACGTTGCTCAGATTCGTTCTGCAATAGGTATGTAAAACATTTATAGTGACTGGAGAGATGGTCAGCAGTTAAGAGCACTGCTGCTCTTCAGGAGATCCCAGGTTCAATTACAACATCCGCAGGGCAGCTCACAACCAGCTGTAACTTCACTTCCATGGCATCTGAGGCCCTCTACTGGCCTCCACTGGTACCAGGCATGTAAGTGGTGAACAGACAGACACGCAGGCAAAGCACCCATACAGCAGCAGCAACAACAATAATAAACATGTATAATAAAAATGTGGAGAACCAGGAAGACCAAGAATGTTTAGTGTTACTCTAATTCATTAAATCCGGTCTAGAATTTTACCTACTAAATAAACCAAGCATGCTTCTAAAAGCTGAAGACACATTGGTAAATAAAACAGACAATAAAAACATAAAACAAAGACATTGGGAAGAAGTAAAACAGTTATTATTGGCAATAATGAGCACTCCAGAGAATTGCCTGAGAAACTGCTAGCACTAAGACTTACTCATAGTAATGTGGTCCATGCAAAATAAATTCCCATAACAACATCGGCTTTCTCGGTAGCAGGGGCAATATCATTAAAATATATGTTGGGATAAATGTAATGATTTGGTAGAAGAACGTTTTCAGCTTACAGATCCAGAGCACGTGGCCATGATTCCTCTTACTTGCCCAGCACTGTCTCTAGCTGTGTTTAGCAGCACACTTTGGTGTTTCTTTTCTCTGCTTCTAGTAGCATCAGCCGGATTTAGGGACGCATGTGATGCAGACTGGCTCAGATGAATGGGTCCCTCTGGAATCTGGGGTAAATAAGGTGACACAAAGCTGGGAAGCTGAAACCCTTGCATCTGTAGGTAGCCTGTCCCTACTGGTCAAAGCTCTGGGGCCACCAGAGTTCACACATTCTCCTTGTCTTGTTGTCAGTTTTGTCCCAGGTCCCCTTTTTCCTGTATCTGACAGAGCCAGTTTCTGGTCTAAAGAACCATTATTGCTTGCTGCTTAGAGTGATCTTTACTCAACCAATTTTCAATTTCATCACAACTCAAATTCCAACTGAATAAATAGGCCATAGACAGAATCTGGGCAAAATAAAGGGGTTTGGTATGCAATAAAGCAAAAATGTACCATGAATAAATGGGAAAAGGACAGGATGTAGTAGAAAAATTTTGTAGTTTTGGAAAAAAAGAGTTCCCATAATTAATATCAGACACTAAATCAAATAAACCCCATGCTAGGTATGGAGGCTCATGGCTGTAATCCCACCACTCCGGATGCTGAAATAGAAGGATCACCATAAGTTCAAGGTCAGCCTGAACCACATACACAGTTCCAAAACAACCTAGGTTACAGAGGCTCCATCCCTAAAACCAAAAGGGGGGCAGGGGCATGGGGAGATGGTTCAGTGGGTAAAGTGCTTGCCACACAAAAATGAGAACCGGAGTTCAGATCTGTAGCACCCATATAAAAGCTAGGCATTGTGGTGCATATCCCCAACTCAGGTAGGGTGGAGGGTAAGTATAGGATGGGGAAGGAACAGAGGCAGGTGGATCCTGGGAGCTCAGTGTTCTGCCCAGATATCGGGGACCCCCAAAAGACCACCACAGAGACTGAATCCCATGTGTAAAAGCAAAGAGCCTTTATTTCAATGTAATTTCTGTCTGTCTGATGCAGCAGTGAGGGCAGAGAGCACCGAGCCTGGGCAGGGTTAGGGTTTCTATCATAGTAGGGGTTGGGAGTAAGGGGATTTCCAGAGTTCAGGACCCTGATTGGCTGACATTTGTCTAGGGGTATTTTGGCAAAAGGAGATAGATGTGTGCCAGGCTCAGGGATATCTGGCTGTCTTATCTAATTGTATTTAACGGTTGGAATGTTTGGAATGTCAGGTACTTCTCCTTAGATGCTGGCCCATCCCTGGGTGGTGTCAGCTTACAGCTTTTCCTGAAACTCTTGGGCCTACTTTTTAGCTGGTGTTTACCAAGCCTGCCATGGCAGTAGTGTGGCCAAGCTGTTCTGGACCCCCCCCCCCCCCACCCGACACACACACTCAGCAGAAAAGGCAAGCTCCAGGTTCAGTGAGAGATCCTGTCTCAAAAAATAAAGTGGAAGCTAATCTCTGAAGGTACTAACATCAACCTCTAGCCTCCACATGTACACACATAGGTGAACTCATGCACACACACACACACACACACACACACACACACACACCATGTACAACAATGATAAAAGAAAAATCCCAAGTGGGTTAAACTATCCATCATCATCATCATCTTAGTTATCATTACACTGCCATAATGAGAGACTCATGTCCAAGACAGCTCATAAAAGAAAGTATTAAATGGGGGTGGAGGTGGGAGGCTTGCTTACAGTTTCAGAGGGGTATCCATGACCATCACAGCGGGAAGCAGGGCAGCAGGCAGGCAGCAGGCAGGCAGACATGGCATTGGCTCAGTAGCTGAGAGCTTACATTTGATCCTCAAGTTGAAGGCAGAAAGAGTTACAGGTATGTACCACTAAACAACAACTTTAAAAGTTTTTGATCCTTGGACTGAATTGTTGCTTATTGGTAGACACTAGCTAGTATACATAAGCTCTGACACTGGAAATACAATAATAATGACGATGGTAATAATCACTGGGGTGGTTTGAATGAGAACGGCCCCCATAGGCTCATGGATTTAGACGCTTGGTCCCTAGTGGGTGGAACTGTTTTGGGAAGAATTAGTAGGTGTGGTCTTGTTGGAGGAGGTATGTCACTAGGGGTGGGCTTTGAAGTTTCAAAAGGCCAGTGCCTTGCCGCCCCCCCCCCCTTCAACTTGAGGATCAAATGTAAGCTAAGCTCTCAGCTACTGCTCACCTACAGAGACTACTGTACCTACCAAGATTATAAACCCACCTCCTTGTTCAGCTGTATATACTAACCCTGCCTCCTTGTTCAGCTGTATATAATAATCCCTCCTCCTTGTTTGTCTGTATATAGTAACCCTGCCTTCTTGTTCAACCATATATGATAAGTACCCCCTCCTCCTTGTTTGTCTGTGTGCAGTCTCTTCCTTCCTGATCAACTGTACACAATAAACACACTGAGTTTCTTGTGTGCTTTGGCCTCTCCATCGGAGAGCTCAGTCCATGCAATTCCAGCTTTTCTGTCCACTCATCTATGTCTTTTCTTCATTGTCTCATTTCCTCTAATGAGTCTTGCAAGGACTTCAAGCAACTCCCCAACTCATCACCTTTCTCAATAATGACAGCTAAGGCTGATGTACTGTGGTGAGGAATACATAAAGTAGCCACAGCACAGGTTATGGACAACAGTGTGGTTATGATGACAATGATGGTAGTATAGCAATAATAAGAAAATAATCAAAGGCTGGGGTGTGGCTTAGTGGTAGAGTGCTTGCCTAACAAGTATGAGACACTGGGTTCAAGACCCGGTAGTGTAAAACAAACAAATAATTATGCAATAGGACATTTGATATAGGTTTGGTTTTTTTTGTTTGTTTGTTGTTTTTGGTTTTTCGAGACAGGGTTTCTCTGTGTAGTTTTGGTACCTGTCCTGGATCTCACTCTGTAGACCAGGCTAGCTTCGAACTCACAGAGATCCACATGGCTCTGCCTCGTGGGTGCTGGAATTAAAGGCATGCACCACTGCCACCCTCCCTTTTTTATTTTTTTAATCACAGATGTTTTCTTACTTATCCTCTTCCACTCTGGCCTCAGAAAAGTTACAAGAATGTGGTGTTGACGTTGTGTGCCACGTCCTGCTCTCTCAGAACCTGCCACTGAAATATGATACCCTGGGCATATGTGTCCTTCTCGATTCTTTCTGAACCAACAAAGAGTGGATGACCACGACCGTGACCTTCCAGCCTACACACTCCAATGTGAAGGATAGCCTATTCTCCCCTGTAACCTTGGTGCAACGCTCACATTCAGGATATTTACCACGGTGCTAGCTCCTGAACGTGTTCCAGATGGATTTTTTTTCCAGTTGTCCCTGTTCTGCCCTTTACACAGGCCACTCTTCTCTAGGGCAGGGCCATCTGGAAGCACATGCTCAGTTTGGCTGCTGCTTCTCTTCCCTTCACTGTGACAGCTACTCAGGTTTTCTTTGCTTTTTGTGTCAGTGAATCACTCAACCCCATAGGTTCTCAAATGATCTTTAAAATAAATAAAGCATCTCTCTCCCTCTCTCCCAACCCCGGGCTCTGTGTACATGAGCACGATGGCCCATGTTTGTGGGTGTGAGTGCAGACTTGTGCATGCCACAGCACAGCAGTGGAGGTTGGAGAACAACCCGGAGTCTCAGTCCTCACTTTGTTTGAGACAGGGACTCATCCCCCTATCCACTCTCCCTATACAAGCTGGCCCGTGAGATTCTCTTGTCTCCCATCTTACTGTAGAGTGTGGGGAGCCACACCAGGATTTATAAGGGTTCTGAGTATCTGATTCCAGGTCTTCGTGCTGTGTAGCAAGTGTTTCATCCAGTGAATTATCTCCCCAGCCCATGGGGTAGACTTTTCAATTGGAAAGAGCACATGCATTCAGAATCCTGAGACTCCAGCCGATGAGCCACCCACAGGTTGGCGGGGCCATTTGCTTTCTCTCGGGTGCTTTTTCCTTTGTTAAAATGGGCATGGTATAATGTTGTCTGTCCTGTCTCACGGCGTTCTTTGGGAGATTCAATGAGGAAAGGGATATGAAATTACTTCAAAACTGCAAGACGTTTACTGTTAGTCATGAAACAATAATACTACAAAATTCAAGGTGTCATTATTTGTATGCATTGGTCTTCCTAGTAGAATGTTCTCTGACAGGCACGGTGCATGCCAGCCATCCCAGCACCCAGGAGGCTGAGGCAGGAGGGTCATAAGTCTGCAGCTAGTCTGGGCTACCTAGCCAGCATATTGCATGAAAACCACAAACAACACACAATATCTACCATCTGTCTCCTCTTCGTTCTCCTCCTGTCTCTCCTTTTGGGAGCAAGGACCTAGAGTCTGCTGTGACTAAAGGCACCTACACCTCACTTGGGCCTGGAGATGTCTAGTGGGTTACTAAAGGCAAGAGAGAAACCGGCCACATGCTGCAACTCTCTCTTCTTGTGAGCCCCCTGGGATTCTAGGAGAGGATGGACAGACAAACGTCTGTACAAGAGGCGACGTTGTACCCTGGCGACTGCAACCTTCTCATTGTGCTTCACTAAGGCCCAGACAATGATCAACCCAGCCAGTTTCACCAAGGCTGATCGGTGCTTTGTGCTTCCTCTGACTTTGTTCCCTTCCCTGGCTAATGTGGGGGCTCTTGCCAGTGCCTCTGAAGAACACTGACAGCAGTGGTCCTCCTTCCTGTTTCTCACAATCACTTTCTCTGTTGGGGTTTTTGGTGAGCGGCTGGACCCAATATGCTGGGATACCCAGAGTCAAGCCTCTGGCCTAGGATTGCAGTAGCATTTACACACACACACACACACACACACACACACACACACACACACACACACCCTACTCTCATATCCTTAGAATGCTCTATAATAACACCAGTGGTCAAGTAGCAAGATAAACGGTATCATGGAGGACCCTGATGCTCAGTGGCTCAGATCATCACAGACATGCTCCAGTGGCTTCATCTTCTCTCTGTTCTGAGGGGTGGTAGGTGTAGGATTATAAAATCATTATGATAGGGATAGGAGGGACCTCACTGACAATTGGAGCTTCTGGGGAGCAGCAAGGACTCAAAGATCTCAAATCCTTGGGTGTGAGGAGACAGCACATACTTCGGCCATGGCGACCTGCCTCACCACAGGCACAGAAGCAAAGCTGAGGGACCTTGGCCTGGTGCCTCTAAACTGTGACACTGCACAAGATTTTCACCTTTCCAGTAGTTTTCCTCAGGTTTTTTGTTTGTCCCAGTGACGACAGACTAACACCCCCACTTTGCCCTGTAGCATTGTTATTTGTGCACTCTGGATTTCTGTGATCTATTTACAGTTTTATTGTCCCTCAAGTTTTAACATGCACTGTCAGGTGCACCGTTTGGTGGCATGAAGGGCTCTCGCTCTGCATTGCTGCCACAGCTGGCCATCTTCACCCTTTAATCTGCATTTTTCACGGACTTTATCTTTTATGATTTGGACTGGCTTTTGGTTTCATTATGTTTTTGTATGGCTGGAGATTGAATCCCAAGCCTTGTGTCTTTTAAGCAAGTGCTCTGCTGTTGGGCTTCATCTCTGACCCTGGTTTAGATAGTGTCAAGGATCACTCTCCCCTCTTTTAATGAGGCAGAACATTCGTCATTCTGGCTTTTCTCAGCGTCCTTGTGGTCCGTCTGCATTGTCGGCAGGAGCACCTCACACGTGCGTCTGGAGTCACACCACAGCCATCTGGTCCCACTTAGCCAAGTGACCTGAGCTCAGCAGACCAAGAGGTGACCTTAATAATCCACTGTGGGTTATTATTACCTTCTCTTCCCTTGTAGCTACAAGGCAGGAGATGGGAAGACACTAGTCCTCATCAAAAGTTCCCTCTAGATTTGAAGTCATTGATGACCTCGTTAGGATGGCTGTAAAATGTTCTCTTTGAACTACAGCATTCTTGATTTTCCTGACGTGCCCTCAACAGTCTCTATCAGTGAGAGTTCTTCGCTGGATTGGTACTTCTCTGTGGCTGTGATAAAATACACAGATCAAATTTAAGAAGAGACCGTTACTTTCTCTCAGGGTTCCTGAGGGAGAGTCTATCAGGGTGAGGATGAAGGAGGAAAATGGCTGATCGTATGAAAAGTTATGAGAGAGAGAGAGAGAGAGAGAGAGAGAGAGAGAGAGAGAGAGAGAAGAGGGGGTTCAGGGATAAGAAAGTGGGGTAAAGTTTTAAATCCTCACAGCCCACTCCCATTGATACTTCCTCCAGCAAGGATCCATCTCCCGAAGGCTCCACAACCTCCCCAAACAGTGCCACCAAAGAGGGAGCAAGTGTTCAAATATATGAGCATATGGAGGACATTTCTCATTCAAACCACCAAAGAGAAGACATATAAAATCAGTCTATCATCTATGCATCTTCTCTCTAAATCTATCATCTATCTTTCTAATGTATGAATGTAGCTGGAGTTATCTCCAGTCCCGCCCAGGTCCGCAGCCACTCAGACCCAATAAACACACAGATGCTTATATTAATTAAATTAATTAATTAACCCATTTCTATTGAGTTGCCATGTGGCTTGTGGCTTACCAGTACTTTGCATCTTGTCTCTCATGGCAGCATCTGGCAGCATCTCCTGACTCAGTCTTCCACTTCCCAGAATTCTCCTTTCTGCTTATCCTGCCTATCCTATACTTCCTGCCTGGCTAACGGCCAATCAGCATTTTATTTATCAATCAATCAGAGCAACACATTCACAGCATACAGAAAGACATCCCCAGCATATGAACTCATGAATTCTTCACTTTTCTGTGTTTTATAGTTGTTGGGTTGGTGTTCTCATGGTCTCAGATTTGCCAGAAGTTTGACATGTGTGGTTTTGGGATTAGTGATCACTTCTTCCTAACTGAGTGGCAGCTGCAGAATGGAGCAAGTGGGACTGAGATCCTGGAGCAGGACAATGCTGGGCCTATCTGTGAAGCAAGCAAAGGAGGGTAGATGAATCATCTAGCAAGCAGGTTTGCTATTATGAGGAAAACTGGGTTGGTGACATCCAGGAGCCATGCCAACTCAATCCTGTGGCCTGAGGCCTGGGTCAGGCACCCTGGGTTCACATTTCAGCTCCCACCTTCTTTCCATCTGCAGAAGGTGATTAGTAGTGGCACATTAGGAAGTAACACAAAGATTACATAAGTAACTGTGTGAATGCTGAGGAAGAATTCGTGCAAAATAATATTTCCACGCACCTCAATCCACATTGCCATTTCTACTTGCTGGAGTCTTTGTTGCTGTTTTCATTTTTCTTGTTTCAAGTGAATGAAAGAGTGGGCCCTGTTCTTCTCAAGATGAAAGGAATTGTGCTTATATTGTTTAGTTTTGTGAACATGTGTGAAACTTAATAGATCATTTGGAGACATGACTTTTGTTTACAGGCAGGAAAAGAATTTCATTTTAGTGCTTTTGAAATAGGTCTTGATATATATCTCAGGATGGACCAGAGCTTGAGGCAATCCCCCTGTCTCAGCCTCCCAAGTGCTTGGATTACAAGTATGTGCCACCCTGCCTAGCTCTAGAAAAAAAAAAATCCAAGTAACAAACCAACTATTAAAATGAACACATCTAAAGGGCGTGCAAAGCAATAATGAAAATATTCACTAGGGGGCGCCATTATAACAAAGTATGTGACGCTCCTTTTAAAAATATTTATGCAAGCTTCATAGTTTATTGATAGTGTCTTTCCTGTGAAGTGAAAACCAATAAGTATGACGGTGTCCTTTCATCCTACCATAAATACGACAGCTGGCTGTTTTAACGATAAACATTACTATAATTTGAAATGAACCAATATTTACTGAGCTCTAGACAGCCCTAATGTCTCTCATTCTGTGTCAGCCAAGAACTAAATAATCAGTAGATGTATGTAGTTGAATAAAGTATATTAAACACATTAAATAATGAAATAAGAATGAGCCGTTTATAACAATGGTTAACCTCTGAAATGGTAGTACACATGCGTGGTAAAATAAAAACAAATGAAATTTAAAGGCAGCTCCTCTAAGTGCTTTTCACATTTCAGTGAAAAAGCAGTGTTTTTGAATTAAATGTGACCTGGGAGTTTGGAACTTGATGTGATTTTTCAGTAGAGAAAGAAGGCTGTGTGACAGCAGAGCAGTCTGGGCTTGGGGTCCTCTTCCCTCTTCCTTGGCCCCCTGATGATCCTTTCTGCCTCTGTCACTACCTCTCTAGGACGAGGGACCAAGTTCAAAGCTTGCTCGGGTCCCGTGACCTCCTCGTATCTTTGGCGTCCCGGTCAGATGCCCCATGGTTGGCTTCAGCTAGAACTCCCCCTGTACCAGTAGCAGAGCGTCATTAATTTATGCAGAAGTTTCTAACATGTAAATCATTGCTTTTGTCTGAGTTCTTAATAATTTCCCAACTAAGCTGAGCTGAAGGGTGTTGAGGCCGGCTGTGTTGGCACCCCTGGAAGAACAGAGGGACTGAGCTCATCCTGCAGAGCCAAGGCAGCAACAGACAGGAACAGGTAGACAAGATTAAGATTTTGACTTGTAGTCGGGAGGTGGTGGCACATGCCTTTAATCCCACAGAGACAGGCAGATCTCTGTGAGTTCAAGGCCAGCCTGGTCTACAGAGGGAATTCCAGGACAGCCCAGGCTACACAGAGAAATCCTGTCTCGAAAAACCAAAAGGAAAAAAAAGATTTTGTGTTGTAGAATATTGTTTTAAGATGTGTTACATTTGTTTATGCTGTGGAACATTTTTTTAAAGATTTATTTATTGATTACATATACAGAAGAGGGCGCCAGATCTCATTACAGATGGTTGTGAGCCACCATGTGGGTGCTGGGAATTGAACTCAGGACCTCTGGAAGAGCAGTCGGTGCTCTTAACCTCTGAGCCATCTCTCCAGCCTGAACATTTGTTTAATAAAGCAAAGACGTGTTGCATTCTTTCATGTTGCATCTGTATAACTCTGTGAAGCTGTGTTACTTTGCATTTCTAAAACACCTGATTGGCCTAATAAAGAGCTGAATGGCCAATAGCAAGGCAGGAGAAAGGATAGGCGGGGCTGGCAGGCACAGAGGATAAATAGAAGGAAAAAAAGAGGATCAAGGAGCAAGAAAAAAGAGAAGAGGAGGATGCTATGGGCCAGTCACCCATCCACACAGTCACACAGCCAGCCACGGAGTAAGAGTAAAAGTAAGATACACAGAAGTAAGAAAAGGAAAAAGCCCAGAGTCAAAGGTAGATGGGATAATTTAAGAAAAGCTGGCTAGAAACAAGCAAGCTAAGGCCAGGCATTTATAAGAAATAATAAGTCTCCACGTGTATTCATTTGGGAGCTGGGTGGCGGGCCCCCTAAAAAAAATAAAGAGTGAAAACAACCAACAATCTTGTACTTGTAGCTGAAAACATTTGTGTACGTTGTGTGTGTGCATGTGGTGCATTTGTGAATGGCTGTCCTAAAACACATGCCTAGCCAAGCTTTTGTTTGAGAAGGTCCTCTTCATATCCATTGAATCAAGTTTAAAATACACAGCTCCATAAATTTGGTGAGAAAGAGTGTGTGTGTGTGTGTGGGGGGCAAAATCCCATTCTCAATAGCTTTAAAACCAATAAAACACCCAGGGAGATACCTAAACAAGGAGCTGAAAGACCTCTACCTCTCCAACCAACTTTCAGTTGCTAAAGAAAGAAATGGAAGGGGACACTGGAGGATGGAGTGACCTCCCATGCTCATTTAGCAGATTTAATCTATAAAGTCAGAATAATTTCCATCAAAATCCCAATGACACCCTTCATAGAACTAGAAAGAACAATCCTGAAATTCACATGGAACTACAGAAGACCCCAGATGGCTAAAGCAATCCTTGGCAGAAGAGGCAATGTGAGCAGTCTCAAATACCCAAGCTCAAATTCTATTACAGAGACATGGTAATGAAAACAGGCACTAAAGACACATAGACCAGTGAAATAAGGACCAGAAAATAAATCCACTCAGTTGCAGTCACCTATTTTTTGGCAAAGATATAAAAATCATGTGCTGGAGAAAAGGCTTCCTCTTCAACAAATGATGCCGGGGAAACTGGATTTCCACATATAGAAGAATGAAATCAGATCCATACCTCTCATCTTGAACAAATTAGAACAATTGAAAATGAATCAAAGATTTTAATATAACATCTGAAACTGTAAAACTGCTAAAGGAAGACCTAGTTCAACGTGTAGACATTGTTCTAGTTGGGGTTTCTGTTGCTGTGATGAAACCCCAGAACCAAAACCAACTCAGGGAGGACAGGGTTTGGTGCATCTCACACTTCTAGGTAACAGACCATCTCTAAGAAAGTCAGGGCAGGAACCTGAAGGCAGGAGCTGATGCAGAGGCCATGGAGGGGTGCTACTTACTGGCTTGCTCCCCATGACTTGCTCAGCCTGCTTTCTTATAGCACCCAGGACCACCAGCCCAGGGATGGCCCCATCTACAGTGAGCTGGCCCTCCCACATCAACCATTAATCATAAAAATGCCCACAGGCCAACCTGGTGGGGACATGTTCCTTATTGAGGTTTCCTCTTCCAGAATGAGTCTAGCTTATGTCCAGTCAATCAGTCTGTAGCAGGAATCTTAGAAGGTCTCGCCGGATCCTCAGCTGGTCTTGTTTCCTCAGACTGGAGGCCTCTGAGTCCTCATCCAGAATGGGTCTCAGCTGAACAGTTGCTAGAAGCCTGAAAGCTTAATCAGGCCAAATGCCTCTCCAGGCCAAATGCCTCTAGTTTCTGGTCCTCACGCCTTATATACCTTTCTGCTTTCTACCACCACTCCCTGGGATTAAGGCTCGCTTTCTGGGATTAAAGGCGTGGGTCACCATGCCTGGCCATTTCCAAAGTGGCCTTGAACTCACAGAGATCCAGAGGGATTTCTGTCTCTGGAATGCTAGGATTAAAGGCATATGCTACCACTGCCTAACCTCTGTTTCATATTGTGGCTGTTCCATCTCTGACCCCAGATAAGTTTATTAAGGTACACAATATTTTGGGGAACACAATACCACCACACCAGTCAACATAAAATTAGCCTGTGTGGACACAGACAAAGGTTTCCTGAAAAGTTTCAGTGTCACAGGAAGTAATTCCAAGAATAAACAAATGGATTTGTATAAAATTTAAAATCTATGTCACAGAAAAGAAAACTACCTGAGTGAAGAAACAGATAGAACAAAATCTTTTCTGGTCATGTACCAGATGGGGTTAATATTTAGACTATACAGAAAAATGCAAACAAATACCAGAAAAACCAAATAATCTAATCAACAAATGTGCTAATGATCTTTCTTTCTTTCTTTCTCCCCCCTCTCTCTTCCTCCTTCCCTCCCTCCCTTCCTTCCTTCTTTCTTCTCTCTCTCTCTCTCTCTCTCTCTCTCTCTCTCTCTCTCTCTCTCTCTCTCTCTCTCTCTCTCGTTTCATTTTGGTTTTGTTTTTTTGAGACAGGGTCTCTCTACATACCTCTGGCTGTCCTAGAACTTACTATGTAGACCAGGCTGGGCTGAAACTCACAGAGATCCACCTGCCTCTGCCTCCCGATTGCTGGGATTGAAGGTATGAGCTTCCAAGACCAGACAATTCTTTTTTTTTTTTTTGATTCTTTGACAATTCTTAAAAGAAGAAGAAATACAAATGATCAACAAATACTTGACAAGGCATTCAACATCCTTACCAGGAGAATACAAATTAAAATTCCATGTCACCCTAGCCAGAGTGGTTATCAATAAGAAAACAAAGGACCATTACAGTGTGGAGATTTCCTGAGTGCAGCCTCCCTACCATGCTTAGAAGACACTGTCTCTCAGGAGTTATTCTTGTCTTCTTCATTAAGAAGAGAGATGTAAATCTGGAGATTCTCTCCCTCTGCCCCATAAGGTGTTTTCCTTTCTTTCTCTTCTCTTTTTCTGCTGGCCTTAGCCATGCAGATGGAGCTGTACAGTTTCAGCAGGTACAAGATCTACCCCAGACATGGGTGGCACAGCACCAGGACCGAGGGGAAAGAATCCTTGACAGATAAACTGGACTGTCTTCCACAGAAGAAAACACAAAAAAGGACAGTCAGACGAAATTTAGAAGAAAAGACCCCGCCGCACAGCCAAATTCCAGCGGGCCATCACTGATGCATCTCTTGTGGATATAATGGCCAAGAGGAATCGGTGAGAGCAGGCGATCAGGCTGCCAAGGAAGCAAAAAGTTGAAGCAGCGTCAAAGAGGAGAGCAATGGCTGCTGCCAAGGCCCTCACAAAGGCAGCACCAAGGAGAAGATTGTGAAGCCTGTGAAGGTCCTGATCCCCGAGTTAGTGAAAAAAGCTAACTTGGTAGATTGGAGTTTTAAGTGAAGATCCATTTTTAACTCTTAAAAGGAGGAGGAGAGGAGAGAAAGAAGAGGGGCAGAGGGAGAGGAGGAGGAGAAAGAGGAAGAGGAAGAGAAAGGAGGAGGAGGAAGAGGAAGAAGAGGAAGAGGAAGAGAAAGGAGGAGGAGGAGGAGGAGGAGGAGGAGGAGGAGGAGGAGGAGGAGGAGGAGGAGGAGGAGGAGGAGGAGGAGTAGTAGTTTTTGTGCTGACTAGGTGGTACCCTGGCTATGATTTCTCCAACATGTGTGAAGTGCCTGTGTGGTGATGGCTTCCTGGAGTCCCTTCTTCCAGTCTCTGTCCCATCCCTCTCCCTCAACTCATCCATTAAGCCCCCAAGGTTTGTATCTCTTACTCTGGGCTGTAGTGTGGCACTGGTGGGCTGGGATACTGTGGAAAATTAATGAACTATGGCATAGAGCCAATTGCCCTGTAGTGTAGCCCTACCTAAGCCAGGGATGAAGAAAGAGTACAAGACTGGAGGCCATCTAAGTTTATCATATGAGAGCAGCAACATATTTTCCATTTGTTTGTTTGTTTTTACAGAAGGTGTGGCCCAGAGAAGTACCAGCCCAGGCCTGGAGTTAGGAGACAACCAGCAAGAGGAGCTTAGAGGCTGGAGAGATGGTTCAGATGTTAAGAGCACTGGCTGCTCTTCCAGAGGACCTGGTTCAATTCTCAGCACTCACAAAGCGGCTCACAACCATTTGTAACTTCAGGCCCTGGACATCTAATGCCCTCTTTTGTCCTCCATGGGCACTATATGTATGTGATACACAGACATATGTGCAAGCAGAACACACCTATACACTTTTAAAAAAGAAAAGAAAGAAGAATATATATATATATAGAGAGAGACAGAGAGCGAGAGAGACAGACAGAGAGAGAGACAGAGACAGAGTCAGAGAGACAGAGAGAAGGACTTGGTGCCAAGGTTGCTGAGTTGATGGTCTTCGGCTCTGGCCTATACTTGCTTCCCGCAACAGCGCGGGCCTCCCCACTCTTGCTGGTGCACGGTGCTCTTCTGTTCCAACACTCCACGCAGCGGTCGCCGTGAGCTGCACCTCCCACCTTCCCTGACTACTGTAGCCATCTTCAGCCTTGCTGCCATAGAATCTACCCGTGTGTCAGTAAGCAACAGTGAAGGAAAAGAAAGACAGACAAATGTCGTACTTAAGCTTACAATTGTGTGTGTGTGTGTGTGTGTGTGTGTGTGTGTGTGTGTGTGTGTGTGTTTACACGTGTTTTTGTGCAGAAGCATGTGGAGGCCAGCGTGGGGAAAGGCAAATGAGGAGTCTAATGGGGCATACCTTTGGTGACGTCATGGGGAAAAACGAAAGAATTAAAAACACACTACTGCTGTTCCAACCAGACTTCCTTTTATGCTGTGCATCACAACAATAAAGAGTTTTGGATAAGGTGCTTCTAAAAATGAAACTTGTAGCTGTATCCCTCCCTCTTCTCCTTTCAAAGACGGTGTGGCTACAGGATCCCGATTTAAACTGATATATGTGAAGGCATTTATGGAAATGGGAAGAATATTTGCTAGAATTAAGGACCTACTCTGATTTTAAGTGTGAAAATGACAATATGATGTTTTAATGTTTAAAAATAGTCTCTTTCCAACGCGTGCAGTGAAATAACTACAGATGTAATGATGCTATGTCTGGAATTCACTTCAAAATAATTGCTTCCAGTAGTCCAGTACTTAGGAGACGGAAGTGATAGGGGACATGGATGCAATAAGCTTGGCTCTGAGTCAGTAATTATGGAAGCTGGGTCCAGAGGATGATAAGAGTAAGGTCATTATGTATCCTTTCTGTACTTTTGCACCAGTTTGAAATTTTTCATAATAAAAAGTTAAAAACAAATCACATGCCCCAAAACTCCCAAATGTAACTGTCATTATTTAATAACTTTGAACTTAATGTGGACCTAAGAGGCCATCTTTCACAAGAAAAAAATTTGCAGTTTCAAGTCTTTTTCTTGATGATCGGGTCTGAACGTGTTAATCAATGCTGCCCTGTCACAGCCCCTGACATAAGAAAATGCTGAAATGTGATTTTTAAGTCATAAAAATGTGCTCATCGTAATAGCTCCATCTTTTGCATAATATTTAAATCAATGCATTGATTCCCAGTTGCCTGAGACTCTTATTTCAGTAACAAAATAAACGATACATCATTGAAGAAAGTTGAATCCATTTGGGTTCATTTGTGCTCAAAATCTGAAGCTAATTAAGGCCTGCCTATCAGCTGTCTAGAGAAAGTTATCAGGTGGCCAGTAAGGCTGGATTCCTCCCTTCTTCCCTTCTTTCCTTTATCCCCTCCCTCTCTTCCTCCCTTTTTCCCTTCCTCCCTTCTACTCTCTCCCTTCCTCCCACCTTCCCTCCCTCCTTCTCTTTTCTCCTTCCCCCCCAGTTGCTAACTGTGTTCGTGAAGAGAGAAATTACCAGTCACATTGATACCCAGCCTTGACAGTGTATCTGCAGATCAAGAATTACTAATACATTCCATGTCCATAGACATCTGTTTTTAAAATTCCCCCAAAGCAAGAGTTGTTGGCTCTCTAGCCCCATTTCCCTCTCTACTCTTGTTTCCCTTTACAGCAAAGCTATCGAGTCCCCTTCGCCTCCTTCTCCAGCTCCATTTCTCCTGTGCTTTCCTGAGCTGACCTCAGCTTTGGCAGCATGGTCACCCAGCTCTTGCCAATCAACAGCTCTCCCTTGGTAAACCTGTCAGCACTTACTCCTCCACCTTGACTCCCTGGCAGCACACGGCACGGTTCCTGCTCTCCACCCAGAGAACTACTGGGTGAACCTTCTGATCACGACCCTCTCTTCATTAAGGGTAGCAATGATGAAGGCAAGAGAGTGCGGTGGTTAATACTGACTGTTGATTCAACAGGATCTAGAGACATCTAGGAAGGAAACGTCTAGACTTATCAATGAGGGAGTTTCTCAATTAGGTTAATGAAGGTGAGAGGGTCCAGCCAGCCACCCTAACTGTGGGTGGCCACAAGCTGAGGTTCTGAACCCAATAAAAAGGAGAGAGTCCCCCAAGCACTAACCTCTGTTTCTCTCTGCTTCCTGTGACACTTGGCATATCTGTGGCCATGACTTCCCCACCATGATGGCTGATTGTACCGTGGAACTGTGAACCCAAAGAAGTCCTTGCTTCTCTCAGCTGCTTCCGTCAAGTAGTTTGTTGCTGTGATGAGAAAAGTCATCTTATCAAGCCCCTTTCCCATTCTACCATCTGTGGAAAACAATTCAGAGTTTGATATAAAGTCCTTTATACATTGTGATTTTCCCTCCAGCCTCATAACAGCCATCGTGCACAGGCAGTACAGCACCCGGGTGCAGAGGAGGACTCTGAGACTGGGAGAGGGGAAGAAATTGGCCCAGGCTGCCTAGCTGCTTAGTGAAGGAGACAGTAAGAGAGCAGCCAGCACTCCTGTGGAAGACACGCCTGCTCCTGCATGTGAGACTGCATTCCCAGGGCTGGACCCACAGCTTAGCAGCGGAGTGCTTGCCCAGCGAGTGTGAAGCCCTGGGTTTGATCCCCAGGACTGCAACAAAGTAAAATGAGAATCCTCCACAACTTTGGTCAAGTTATATAGGGTCTGCACATATGACACCAGTAAAACCGAATTGAAAACCCAAACTTCTACCAACATGTTGTTCACACTTCGGCATGACATTCTCAGCCCGTCAGTCTGTTAGGGTCTATGGCATAGGTACAGCCAGAGACCTCCACCATGTTATAGAAAGGTGCCGGAGGCATTACTCAGTTCGCCATGAATTTTTTTTTTTTTTCTGGCAGATTTGAAACAAGAACAGGATCTCCAGACTGATGCCCAATGTGAGCCTTTCTTGATCCTGCTGGACTTCCTGTATGGTGTGGTGAGCACTAGCTCACATCAGGGCACAGTCCAAGGAGGATAAGAGTTCCCTGCATGCAAACCTCATCATGACAGAGTGCAGAGTGGATACAATGAACAGCAAAGCTGAGTTTTAAAGAAATCTGAGAACACGAAGAGGACTGCGCTGGGGCTTTGCCTGCGTTGAGAACGACTGCAGTGCGAAGAAGGCCAACCCTTGAAAGATGCATGTTGAGCTAGGAGGAGACAGAAGGGGACAGTGACTCCGTCCCTGCTTCCTCTTCTTCTTCATTATGAAGACAGTGAGATCTTGAGAAAGAACAGCAATAGTGAACACTGCCAATCCCTCACCACACTGAGTAGAGCTGGCTAACAGAGGACGGGAAAGTGTTTGAAGGCCTCCAGAATGAAGTGACTCCACAGACGTCACTGGTGATCTGCCATGATATTCAATGCTGTAGTTGGTTTTCCAGCAGTGGAGGAGAGAAACATGATAACACCTGAGCAATTTTCTGCACACAAGGGAATTTGGCAAAAGTGGATCTGAGCGAAGTGGTTGAAACTACTTCCTCCTGGTCTTTTACAGGCATGGCTCCTTGGAGACCATGAGCAGCCCTTCTAGGCCATTCCTCCTCAGCAGAAGTCCAGCTGAGCAAGCATCTTTAATGACCTACTTTGTGTCCAGAACACTGAGAAGGAGGTAGGGTAATGGGCTTGACTTTGAACTGGATTCCAGGGATGCTGCTTTGTGGAGACACGGGAGCTAAGCCAGCTCCTCCCTGCTCTGTTTTGGGCCTTAGGGTACTTTATGGATAGGCTGCTCCAGTTCACACCTCTGCTCTACTCCACAAGCGGGCTTCCTCTTTCTTCATCTGGTCATGTCACTTCTTGGCAACGTTGTGATTGGTTGGGGAAAAAAAATCATGACGTGAGTGAGTTCAGTAACCAGAGGCCAGCATCATGGTGGGAAGTGGGGGGCTTGAGGCTTCCTCTAGCTATGAGAGAACTAGTTTTAGCATGCATAAAGGTGGAGAGAACAGCACATTCAGAAAAATCACCAGTAGACCCTCACCTGGAAGCACTGAAGACTGGGGTGACTGTGATTGTCAACTTGACTGGCTTTGGTATCACCTAAGAGACAAACTTCTTAGCATAGGTATGAACGTGTTTCCAGGGAGTTTTACCTGAAGTATGTCGGTTAACTTTCTACTGTTGTGATAAAAGACCACAACCAGGGCAACTTCTAGAAGGAAAGGTTTGTTTGGACTTCCGGTCCCAGAGGGTCAGGGTCCGTAGTGGAAGGGACAGCATGGCAGCAGGTGGCAGACGCAGTGACTGAGCTGGAACCTGAGAGCTGAGCACTCACGTCTCTCATGGCAAGTAGGAGGCGCAGAGCAAATTGGGAATGGCTTGTGGCTCTGAAACCTCAAAGCCCACCCCCAGTGATGCACTTCCTCCAGCAAGGCCACACCCAAGTCTTCCAAAACAGGGCCACCAACTGGAGACCAAGGGTTCAAATTCCAGAGCCTAGGAGGGACATTTTCACTCCAACCATCACAAGAGAAGAGTCATCCTGAATGTGGGTGGCACTCACCCGTGTGCTGCAGTTCTGGATGGAATAAAAAAGAAACAGACAAGCTGAGAAGCAGTATTCATCTCTCTTTGCTCCTTGACTGAGGACATAGTGTGACCAGCCACCGCATGTTCCAGCTGCCTAGACTTTCTGGCATGACGGCATCCTGGAACTGAGAAACAAAATAAGTCCTTCCTGGAGCTGCTTCTGTCAGCCATTGGATCACAGTGATGAGACCATAGGACAGGGGCGGGTGGTTTGATTTTATTATTATTTTTTTTAACTCATTTGAGACATGGTCTTGCTATGTGTCCCTGGCTCCTCCTCCCTCAACCTCTCAACTCTGATTATAGTTCTGCATCTCTGTAGCCCAGCAAACAGTTTGTTGTGTGTGACATTAAGTCAGAGTCTGTAAGCTGGGTAAAAGTTAGCCCGAGAGAGAGACAAGCAGGTGGCAGAACAAGATGCATCATCTCATCTTCTAGAATGAGGAGCTGGACTCTGTGTGGAAGGCTCTTGGGAACACAGCAGGATTCCTAGAAGGGGATCTCTGGGATCTGGGCCTACTTGCCCACACATATATTTCTAGCCTTTCCCCTGTAGCGTCTACTCCTGCAGGCATGGTCATGCTCTAGGGCCTGCTGGTTTCTGATGAATTTGGTCAAAGGGAGATGACTTGGGAAGGCAGAAATCAAGAGTTCTTGCCATGATTTTCCACTTTGGGCCAATGATACTAGCTGCCATATCTCCCCCATGACCTCATCTTTGGACAGGTTAGATGTAGTTCCCAGTTCTGTGAAGTGACACCACACTCTGAACTGTAAAAACCATCGTATTTTCCCTTTGGTCCTTTATCCCTGGGCTGTCAGTGACCCTTCTGCTATTGGGTGGCTTCGAAGTCTTCTCTCTAGCTTCCAAGCTTTTCTGCCATCCATGTTATCAATGTAAATTGCATATATTTTTAGAGTGGTTTATTTCCTGGATGGATCATGACTGATATAAAAATCTGTTATAAAATATGACTGATATAAAAATATGACTGTTGAGACTTTGGGAAGATCGCCACAACTTCAGGGAAATATAAACCGCATGGAGAAGTAGAGCAGCATTGAGAGCAACGGGTTATAAAACTCAAACAGAAGAGACGTGATGGGCGCTTGGATTCGGGCAGAGAGCTGGGTATGGAGCTAAAGATGCTGGAGAAGCAGCGGAGTCATCAAAGTCTGGTGGTGCAAGTCAGCGCCTCCCGGGGTCAGGGGCCATGAAAACAGGATAAAGAGCAGAGCACAGAACTGTAGCTGTAATCCCAACACTTCAGTAAAAGGTCAAAGATGAAGAGGAGGGAAAGGGTGTAGGTGGGAAGACGCATCAGGAGGACTACAGAATGCTTTTTGTTTATTCGTTTTCAAGACGTGGTTTCTCTGTGTAGCCCTGGCTGGCCTGGAACTCACTCTGTAGACTGGGCTGGCTTCAAACTCAGAGATCCACCTGCCTCTGCTTCCCCAGGATTTCAGAGCCATGTTTCCATCCACTCAGGAAAGGGATCACAACACCATAGTGGTGCCCTGGCTCCTCAGCTCCGTGTTCACAGACTGTACCTACAAGTTGTCTTTGCAACTCACAGCATTGAGTCTGCGTTGGCTGCAGTCCCGCCTCCCTGGACCATGCCACTCCTCGTACTGCCTAACTTCCTTTTCCTTTGCGTGTGTACACTTGCTTGTATTAAATTGTATTCCATTGGCTAAAAACCCTTTCATGCTCCCCCTACAATGCTTTTACTCTTACTTAAAATTCCATTTGCAGAACCCAGTTTATTCTGAGCTTAACTTCATGACATTAAACCCAGTCACTTGATATGAGCTAGATCTTGTCTTTGTTAAGGAACAGTATTAGTCACAGAAGTAGAGCAGCATAGAGGCATTTCATATTTCAAGTGACTGTCACATGGGTCCAGCTAACACTGTCACTCCCAGGACCCTTTACTTGGTGATGATGGTGAGTGGTCCAGGTGAACCAACGATAGTCCTTCACTTATTCCTGGACGCTGTCTAGGCTATGTATACTTTATGTCTAAATAACGCCTCGCTTCACTCAGAATATAATTGCATTTGTGAGTTGGTGTGGCCAGTTGCATTAACAGACAGGGAGATGTGTCTCTTTATATAATTGGCAGCATCTTCTAAATGTAGAAAGAGTGTCACTGGCAAGTGCTGCAGAGACCTCTGAGCCAGGGACAGGAAGCAGTGATGCCAGGCTCAGTTCAGACTGGGCTGCCTGTGGCCCCAGATCTTCTCCTTTTTGGTGATTTAAAAATTAAAAGACAGCTTTGGTTGCACATACTTGAGAGGTAGAAGCAAGAGGATCCCTGTACATATGAGCCCATCCTAATCTCCACAGTGGGTATCAGGCTAGCCAAGGGTACACAGCGAGACCCTGTCTCAAAATGAACTCTAAAGTAAACTAGAACCTGGTATTGGGTCCCTTGCAATGAGTGTAGTGTGTAAGCACAGGTCCCAAGGTCCCTGTTCTGCAAGAAACTTTTGGGGTCTTAAAGAAGTAAACAGTGAGATGTGGAGTATAGAGAGGATGGCAGCTCCAGTCCACCAGAGTTATTTTTCGTTGTGTTTTATCTTCTTTCCTGTTAACTGCATCTTAACTAGGACTCAGAATTAGTACTCAAGAGGATGTTAGGAATTTCTGTCTTGACTCTGTATGAAGCCATGGGTAATAGGTTTCAGTTTAACTCTGTTGTTGGCAATCCTGAATGTAATGTGTAGCTGTAGTCAACAAATGAAAGTATGACAGAGGAAGAATATTTAATTGGTGATAGCTTTAAGCTACTTAAAAAACAGCCCCTACAAGGATGGATTAAAAACAATCACATTTTTGCAAAACGTGCATGTTATCTGGGTGGGGTGTCTTCTACTAGGCTAAAATATTGGAGACAGGCTAGTTTTATAAAGAGACAAGGGTTGGAGATTCAAAGTCCAAGATTGGATGGCCCCTTTGGTCTGTCTCCTAGTTTTGGCCTTCTCCCTGGCAGAGTCCCAAGGTGACCCAGAGTACCATGTGACAGGATACCACATAGTGTTTGAGTCTGTGTCTACCTCTCTCTACTTAGAAAGTCACCAGGATTTAATCATGGCATCTCCACCCCAATTATCTCACATAATCCTAATCACTTTCCCAAACCCCATCTCTAAACACCACAGCCAATTAAATTCCCACCTTTTTATACAATTGACCTATACCTCCATGGATGGGGTAGGGGACAATTATATTTGAGCCATAGCAGTCTGAGGTGGAAAGTCTGATGCGGCAAGCATGTAGGCTAAGCCTAGACCTCGAATGATAGAAAGTAGGCAATAGGCTGACAAAGGGAGGAGGGGCCACCTCCCTGGGTCTGTAGCATTAGCCCTGTACTCACCATACCTGCATCCCAGAGTGGTCCAGGTTCCCAACCTGCAGAGAGTATTGGATCATGGCCATCCCATCCTGGGAAAGTTCAGGAATTCATTGGGATACTGCAAACTGTGGCTGAGTAAGCCTTAATTCCCTTCTTAACTTTCCACAAATCCATCTCCATAGCCAAATTTCCTTCCTTCTCCCATTACCAACTCTTCCCTCAGCGTCGTAGGGACATTTCTTGCTTACCAGACAGAAAGTCCATTTCTCCTCTGCTCTGTCTTGAGCTTTTGTGTTTCTCTGTACTGAACCATTTCTCCAATCCTTCAACCTCAAGAAAAGGCTTATCTTCTCACCTAGTTTCTCCTTCCTGGATATTTCTTAATCATCTTCTTTAGTGTCCTCAGTTTCTTCCTCTTCATTTTCTTCCTTTTAACTTTCTACAAAAATGCGCAAGGATAGCTAAATTAGGGGAAACTTAATGCACATTCAGAAGCAAGATGGCCTGCTTTAGCTCTTCTTTGCAACTGTCTCTCTGACCAGAATTCTCTTCCAGATGCCTCCCACCCACAGTTCTGGTTGACTGGGCCCCCAGCATGGTACTTACAGCTCTAAGTATGACTGTCTTGAATTGCTAGCTTTCTTTTCATGTGTAAGAGCCAAATCACTAGTAGGTTCCTTTAAAAAAGGACCTACTTGAAGCTAGGTGCTGTGACACATAGTGATCCCAGGGCTCAGAAAACTGGAGCAGGAGATCGTGAGTTCAAGGCCATCCTAGGTCATTCTAGGCTCCTTAACAAGCCAGGGCTCACAGTGAAACCATGTCGCAGCTCTTCCCCTCTCCTGAGAGAAGGGACCTACTGTGTTTGTTAAACCTCTCGGTGTGTAGCTGATCTGAGACAACACTGGAAGTACATCATTCAAGTGAGAGATGAATGATGGTCTGGAGTGTGCACAGAAAGCAAAGAAGACAAAGCCCTAGGTACCGCTGAGATAGGCCTAGCAGAGGTCGACTTGCCTCACAGTGTGCAAACGTTCCTACTGGAAGGGTCCCGGGCCCCTCCTTGGCCCAGGGAAGTTCTTCCTTCCTTTATCCACCACTTCAGGCCTCAGGAATTAGGCCTCCAAGCTTCTGTTCTTGGTGGCTGATGTCACCCATTCAATTACTTAGACTCAGGGCCTCTCCATACTTCTTTCACGGTCTTTAAAGGTATCGGCATATTAAAGACTAAGTGAATTCCGAAATAAGATATTAAAATTGTCTAACAAGAAGTCCCCGGGGCATGCTGGACAGCCAGCCCGGTCTCCTCAGTGAGTTCCAGGCCAATGAGAGGCCCCATCTCAAAGAAAAGGTGAATGGCACCTGAGGAACTACAGTTGAGGTTGACTTCTGCCCCCATGCATATATGTATACCTGCACACACATGTATATACACATGCATATATGCATGAATACACACAAACACACACACACAGACACACACACAGACACACACACCTAACATTTTAAGACTTTTAACATGTATTAGTATCCACAGGATAATTATAAGATTCATTAAATAAATTAGTATAGAGTCTATGTGGCTGGACAAGTGTATGGTGACTGCCATATTGTTTCCACTGCCCAGTGTATGTGATCATCTCAGTTGTGTAGCTATCATGGTATCTCTGTATCTTCAGAGGATACATGCCTAGACTCCCACTGGATGCTCAAAGCACAGAGAAACTGAAACCCATGGACGCTTCATTTTCCTCATTCTATGCATACCTACGATAAAATCTAACTTTTTAAGTTAGGTATAATAAGAGGTCAATAAAAACCAATAATAAACAGAACAGTTATAGACATGTACAATAAAAGGTTTGTGTGGATTTGTTCTCTCTCAAAATATATGATTGTCTGAATTCATCTTCCTTGGAGGAAGTGAGTAGCATGAATGACATGGGTGTTGTAACTTAGCTTTAACTACTACAGTGGGGTTGCTTGAGCATGGCCACAGGGATACTGCCATAGAAGGTGTGATAACCAGGGCAGAGCCAGTGACAGAGGCACACAGGAGAAGGGAGCCATCTGCAGTCTGGACAGGATGCAACAGAATGGCATGACACTTCATCATGCTACTCAGGGCAGCCTGCAACTTAAAACATGTGAACCGTTTATTTTGGACTATGTTATTTAACATTTTTGGACAATGGTGCATGCATACTGAAACCACGGAGAGTAAAAGCATTGAGGAGGCTATTGTACTCCATCTGGAGGCAATGTCTGAAGTCTACATTTGAAGCCTTTAGTGTGTGGAAGCTCTGGGCCAAATAGCCCCCCCTCTGCTGCCTTCTCCAGGGCACACAGATGCACACTTGGAGGCACACGAAGCTTAGCAATTAGCTCTAGATTATCTCAAGTGACAGGAAGTCTTCCAAGAACCAACACAAGCACATACAACCGCTATGCTTTGAGAGGTAATAAAAAGTGAAGCATGATTGTGTTATTTACTGGGAACTGTACACAGGAGTCTCTCCCTGACTTGCAGGGAGAGGACGGGACTTGGAAGCCATGGGGTTGCATCTCTACCGCTAGTCCTCTGAAGGAAATGTTTGTGAAAGCTATTCCATTCATTTTCCTCCCTCTTGCTTGAAGAACCTTTGCTCCAGCCTCGTCCTGTTCTCTGCCTCAGATGCTCCATTTAGCCACAGTCTTGGAACTCAGCTGCCATTATTATAGTCTTGATCTCAGGAATGAAGCTGCTAACTTCATTACGCCTCCAGTTATGGAATGCAGAGCCATCTTCCTCGGCTCTTCTGGGGACTTTGAATTTTAACCAAAGCCAAAGCCTCACTTTGAAACTCTATAGGACTACGTAGGGTGCAAACAACCTAAGCTCCTTACCTAATATATACTGTAAGGAACTTGAAATTTTCATCTAGCCAGAATAACCAGGGTGTTGCTTCCATATGCTGTGTCCTTAATGTATGGAAATAATGAAATAGGGCAAACTCATCTAGAGCCAATAAGGTTTATTTATCTACAAAAGAATGACAGTGGGATTCAAATATTATTGCACGAATCCTAAATGGTCTTATAATTAAAAACCTGGAGTTGGATATTGGGGTAAACACTGAAAGATCAGAAAGACAAAGGAACAAGCCACAGTCACTTCTGACCTCGCCAACTCCTCACTGGAAAGAGGGAGCTCCTGTCTCCAGGAATCCTCAGACTGAATGCCCGAGATCCTGTCGCCACCTGCCTTATATTCCTTTCTCCGCCCAGACATATCACTTCCTGTCTCAACCTTCCTAGTGCTGGGATTAAATGTGTGAGCCATCACCACCTGGCTCTGTTTCTCTTTTAAACTGGATTAATCTCATATAGCACAGGGCGGCTTTGAACTCTTGAACTCTGCCTCTGTCTCCTGAGTGCTGGGATTAAAGGTGTGTGCCACCACTGCCTGATGACCTCTATGGCTAACTAGTGGCTTAGCTCTGCACTCTGATCTTCAGGTAAGCTTTATTTGTTAGGGCACAAATAAAATATCACCACAAAATAATTCTTTTGCAATATATCCAAACCTTGAGGAGACAGGATACAGAACCTAACATGCCTGTTCAGAATTTTAATGGTAAACTTTATTATGGCTTAGTGTGTTATTGGTTTACCATTTTGTAATTTTACAAGGAATTTTCCATTTCTACATATCCATTAAATATCTGATTCATTTTCTTGGTGTCTCACAGCTCTATTACTAGCAGACCATCGTCTACATTAGACAGGTATAAGACTCAAATGTGACTAACCTATGAAGCATCTTTAATTACCATTTCCTGCATGTTTTTGAGGAACCAGGAGCAGAACAGGAGAACCTTGGTATTACAGAGCTCTGCAGAGCAAGCACATGGATCCAGGTCATTCATTGCCATGGGCAGATCCTCCTGTATGGAATCTTTCAGCGTCTCCATTTTCCTGCTTTCAAAGATGCTATTATGAGTACATTTACAGGATGAGTTATGAGGTCCTGTTTTTGCATCCATTCTGTTAGCCTGTGTCTTTTTATAGGTGAATTAAGTCCATTGATATTAAGGGATATTAATGACCAGTTATTGTTAGTTTCTGTGATCTTTTGGTGGTAGTGTGTGTGTGTTTCTCTTCTTTGGGATTTACTGCTGTGGGGTTATCTATTGCCTGTGTTTTCGTGGGTGTATCTGACTTCCTTAGGTTGGAATTTTCCTTCTAGTGCTTTCTGTAGGGATGGATTTGTAGATAGGTATTGTTTAAATCTGGTTTTGTCTAGGAATGTCTTGTTCACTCCATCTATGGTGATTGAAAGTTTTGCTGGGTATAAGCATTTCTTATTTAGGGGACATCGGAGGTAGTATGACTCATGGATTTTATGGCTCTGAAAGAATAAAAAGTATCAAAAGTAATATTGTTATTTTTCTGTCAGCCAATTCCATCTTGTTTACAATCAAAAGCACAAGGCAACAGTGGAGGAACAGCAGTTAAAGGAGAGCCATGTTTTCCCGTTCCTTTCTTAGGTTTTTACTTGGTCCCAGGTCCCTCTTGGCATGTGTCCTTTGTGCCCTGCCCATCACACTTCCTGGCCCACCCAGCCCCCTCAGGTGAAGACAGCAGTGTGTCCTGCCCACACAACACAGCTTACTCCTGCCTTTGCATGCTTTGTCCTTTGACCCAATCCCATTTCTCTTGATAATTTTAACAGTTTTAAGGAACTTTGTTTTCATGTACCATAGAATCCTCCCATGACTACGCACACAGTTCAAGAGTTTTCAGTAGATTTACAGTTAGGCTATTATAACTAAATTGTCCCACACCCCCAATAGAGCCACCTGCAGACCTCACTTACCTCCAAGTAGCCACTAGTTAGGTCGACATCAGAAGTCTTCCTCAGCCCCTTTTCACCTTTTCATTGAGCTGGGGTCTATCAGTGGAACCCAGAGCAAGCTTCCCCTGTCTCCCTTATGAGCACCAGAAATATAGATGGGTCACCACACCCACCCAATATTAAGTGAGTTCTTGGGATTTGAACTCTGGTCCTCAAATTTACACAGCAAATGCTTTTACCTCTGAGCATCTCCTTAGCCCCCCATTCTTTTTATTGCTGAGTAATATTCCGCTGTCTGACTATATCACATTTATCTATTCATGTATTAATTGGTGAATACTTGGGTTGCTTCCACTTGTCTAGCATATGCTCTGCTTGCTAGGGTGAAACTGTCTATATAGGCACATATTTTCCATCTACTCTTTTAAGGATGAAGGAAGTCAGATGGAAAATGCTAGAATCAATGCTTGCTGACTCTTAATATGTCACCCTGTCAATTCACTATAAGTCCAGGAACATTAAAAGTGCAAGTTAGTTTTAAAATTTTAATGTTGGGGTTGAGGGCATAAAACTCAGTGGTAAAGTGTATGTTTAGCATATGTGTGCAGCCCTGAGATGGATCCCCAGCACAAATAGGAAAACGAACAAATACACAAATAGATGGGCTTCAGTCTTGTCTATTACCTAGGTCCTTGATGTGATTTTTATCCAACACTTTGGAACACATTTTGGGTTTTATCTGACGTTTGGACACCTTTGTATTTGTCTAGACATCCCTTCACAGCCCAAACTGCAAACCTGTAGCAGTGACATCCTTTGAGTAAATCTCAAATCTATTGGCTGCAATATGATCCCTTGACATTATTATTATTATTATTATTATTATTATTATTATTATTATTATTATTATT
>CABHPR010137410.1:0-10235 GCA_902168415.1 Peromyscus melanophrys | reverse complement strand
TTATTATTATTATTATTATTATTATTATTATTATTATTATTATTATTTTGGTTTTTCGACAGGGTTTCTCTGTGTAGCTTTGTGCCTTTCCTGGAACTCACCCTGTAGCCCAGGCGGGCCTGTTGTGGGATATTTGACTATACTGTGAACCTCAAGTTTGCTTCTGCATTAATTAAATAAAGTCAACCTTGGGTCAGAAGACTGAGTTAACAACTAGTTGACAGAAAGTAATTGTAGAGAGTCATTGGGTGTCTGTAAGACAATAGAGAAACACACAGGAAGTAGTCGGGAGGGACGTAGTGTAACATGAGCTCTTTTGTTTTGGTGGCATGGAAGGATGCTGTCTTTCAGAGACACCAGCAAAAAGAGGTTGGCTAGTTGCTATTCAACCTCTCTGAGCTGGCAGGTTTTCACCCCAGCCTTTGACTCCCATGTCTTTTTGATAAATAGAATGATGGAGATTTAATTAAAAGCTGTATTTGGCAGCAGTGACACAGCTGATACCTTTGGGGACAGAATTCCCAGCAGGCTGTGGCCTGAGCAGTTAGGCTGCCTCCAGAGAAGCAGGCATGCAGACTGAAGTTTCTTGGCTCTGCCCAGTCCCACCCAGGCAGCAGCCACTTTTATAAAATAATCACTCAGAGGCTCAATATTAATTACAAACTGTTTGGCTATGGCTCAGGCTTATTGCTCGTTAGCTCTAACATCTTAAATTAACCCATTTCTATTAATCTATGTATCGCCATGTATCTCATGGCTTTATCTGTGTTCTATTACATCTTGCTCCCCAGCGGCAGCTTGTAGCATCTCCCCTGACTCTGCCTTTCTTCTTCCTGTTGTCTCTCTTAGATTTCCCAACCAGCTGTTTGTCTTGCCATAGGTCAAAGAAGCTTCTTTATTAAACAATGCTAACAATACATATTCATAGCATACAGAAAGACCATCCCAGGCCAGTAACTGGGGAGCTGCATTTCCTGGCTAAAACAGCAGCAGATTTAAAGCACAGCTTCTGTGCTGATGGAAAAACAACATTTGGTGTCCAATGCATGGCAGGACCACAACAACAGAGAGTTCACATCAGTAGGCCGCCACTGCTTGATGCTTTCATCAACAGCTGTTGATCTTTTAAAGGTACCAACAGCCCTACCCTTAAAATGGTTAACTGACAAACCTGTGTGTGGACCAATGGCCTTTGACATCAGAAAAATGACAGGTACTAGAAGAGCTGATTTAAGAGCAGCTAGATGCTCAGCATATTGAGGAATCGACCAGTTCTTGGAATTCTCTTATATTTGTTATTCAAAATAAATCTGGAAAATGGAGACTGTTAACAGATTTAAGAGCCATAAATAAGGTGACTCAGCCAATGGGCTCTTTACAGGTTAGAATTCCCTGCCTTCTTTATCACCTAAGGGATGGTATATTATAATGATTGATTTAAAGGATGCTTTTTTACTATACTTTTACAAGAACAGGATGGAGAAAAATTTGCCTTCACAGTGCCTACTTTTAATAATTCCCAGCCTGTTAAAAGATATCCTTGGAAAGTTCTTCTACAAGAAACGTTAAACAGCTCCACCTTATGTCAAATATATATATATATATGTTTTTCAAGACAGGGTTTCTCTGGAACCTGTCCTGGAACTCACTCTGTAGCCCAGGCTGGCCTCAGACTCACAGAGATCCGCCTGCCTCTGCCTCCCAGAGTGCTGGGATTAAAGGCATGTGCCATCACCACCCAGCCTTATGTCAATATTTTGTACAACAGCCATTAGAACTAATTTGTAAACAGTTTCCTTAATCTATACTTTACCATTATATGGATGATCTGTTGCTGGCTGATTCAGACTTGGATACTTTAGAAAAAAATGTTTGATGAAGTAAAGAGAATTTTGCCTTCCTGGGAATTACAAATGGCTCCTGAAAAAATACAAAGAGGAGATTCTATTAATTATTTAGTATATAAGATAGGATTGCAGAAAATTCAACCACAGAAAGTACAAATCAGGAGAGATCAATTACAAACTCTTAATGATTTTCAAAAATGTCTTGGAGATATTAGCTGGCTACAGCTCAAAACTGGATTAGCAATTCAAGAACTAAGTAGTTTATTTGAAATGGTACAAGGTGATAAGGACTTGAATAGTCCAAGAAAATTATCAGCTGAGGCTGATAGAGAATTGGCTTTGGTAGAGAAGAAATCACAGTATGCACATATGGATCACAGATCCAGAGTTCACTTGTATCCTAATTACACTAACTTCTATGCATTCTCCTACAGGAATTCTTATGCAAAGAGAAGACAATATCTTAGAATGGATATTTTTACCACACAAACAGAGTAAGACATTAAAGACCTATGTAGAAAGGTTTCTGAATTGATTCTGAAAGGAAAATTGAGACTACAACAATTAGCAGGATTGTACCCAGCAGAAACTGTGGTACCTTTTGCTAATGTGGAAATTGCTTCATTATGGGTAGAAAATGAACATTGGCAAAGAGCTTGTGGTAATTTTGGGGGGGAGATTAGCAACAAATACCTCAAAAGTAAGAGACTTCAGTTTATAAAAAGAACTAATTGGATTCTTCCTCATATAATAAAGGAAACACTAATTTCTAGAGTCCCTACATTCTATACTGATGCAAATAAATCAGGAAAGGCTGGTTATAAGTTGGGAAACTTAAGTAAAGTGGCCCAAAGCCCTTATGATTCAGCTCAAAAATCAGAATTATATGCTATTCTCATGGTATTACTAAATTTTCCAGGACCTTTTACTATAATTAATGATTCTCAATATGCAAAAAGAGTTGTTTTATTGAAACTGCTGAACTTATTCCAGATGATTCAGAATTAACTTTGTTATTTATTCAATTACAACAAATAATCAGAAACACACATCCTGTGTATATAACACATATCAGATTCCATATGGGTCTATCAGGCCCTCTAGCACAAAGAAATAATGAAATTGATCAGCTATTGGTAGGAAATATATTAGAAGCTTCAGAATATTTTAGGAAATACCATGTTAACAGCAAAAGTTTAAAGAAAGATCTTTTTTTATCACTTGGCAAAAAGCCAAGGAAATTATAAGAAAATGTTCTACTTGTTCTTTGTATAATCAAACTCTATTACTTGCAGGAAGTAGCCCAAAAGGTACTCAAAGAAATGTAATTTAGCAAATGGATGTGTTTCATTTTACAGAGTTTAGAAAATTAAAGTATGTGCACCATACCATAGATACACATTCAGGATTTCAATGGGCAACTGCTTTAAGTTCCAAAAAGGCTGATTCTGTAATTACATATTTATTAGAAATCATGGACATTATGGGGATAACTGTACAAATTAAGACTGACAATTATCCAGCATATGTCTCTAGTAAAATGAAACAATTTTTTACACATTACAACATAAAGCATATTACAGGTATACCACACAATCCTGCAGGACAAAAAGTTATAGAAAGTTCTAACCACACTTTAAAACATATGCTTAATAAACAGAAAGGTGTAATAAAGACCTCCAGAGAAAGATTACAAAGTGCTCTATTACCATTCAATTTTTTAAATGCTAATGAAAAAGGAATAATGACTGCACAGAGATATTGGATAATAGAAAAAATTGCTAAATTAAATCAGCTTATATATTTTAAGGATGTGTTAACCTCAGAATGGAAACCAGGTTATATGTTACATTGAGGAGGAAGTTTTACTTTTGTTTCTTCAGGAGAAGAAAAGCTATGGATACCCTCAAGATTGATATAGATTAGATTCGAACAGGAGAGACCTCTTGATTAAGAAAGGTAATAGTTCATCAAACAACTTGACCATTCAATCCAAACTAATTTATAAGACTAACAATTAATTTTTCATCATTAAAAGATAATACTTTTGCTGTTACCAAAAACATTTTGTCTTAACAAAGATATAACCCACCAAAAAAGGAACTCTCCAAAGTTAGGGTTGGGGTCATTTTTTTTTCTTTTCAGGAGAATAAAAGTATCCAGGTAAGGACTCTGAAGACCACTGGACAAATGAGACATCTGAAGAAGAAGGATGAATCATCCAGAGAAAATTTTCCCAAGAAAAAGAGTAAAATTGTCCTAATGGTATAGCACATTTCCAACAGGATAAAATTTTATAAATCTCCCCAGATATTTGTTTCTGCTGCTCTCTACAGACATAAAAGGCAAATGATCTTTTTGTGGTCTCAATTAAATTAAAAATCAAAGCTGGCTTTGGAGTTGGAGTGTGGATTTCTCCTTCTCCAACCTCAAGCATGTTTGTTAAAGGAAAACCCAAAATCTCTGTCTCATGTCAGAAGAGCCACCTGGTATGGGACAGATAAAAACCAAAATTTAGGGACTATTATTCTATTGTCAATAATCTCATAATCCTTTGGTTTCATTTTGACTCTTTAAAACTTTTCTTAAGGTATAAACATTATCTCTAAATTTATAAGATTATATATATATATATATATATTCAAACTTTCTGTCATGATATTAATGGTTATATAGAGAACTAACTAATTCTAGAAATAGACTTCAATGACTTAGAAGTCTCCAAAAAGATGATGGAGCCCCACAATGACGATTCCACCTGGATTGTGGTAATGCCATTAAGCTAACAAACACCACCCAAAGATCATTTTCAGACTACAAACTGCTCAGAACAACTTAAAAGCTGATAACTGAGATGGTCCAGTCTCACAGACTACTCTAGCCAGTACTTCAGATAAGCCCTGCACGTTCCCATCACACACAGACTGAACAACAAATGTTACAGCTAGTTTTTCCAGGACTTGGCCATTATCTCAATTTTCTCAGGATCCCCTAAAGACGTTCTCATCCCCCAGACAACAGGAAGTAATTTTAAGAACATGAACGTGGAGTAGGTGGATTTTGGTCCTGTGGTGGGTTATGGATGTTTGTCATCATTTAGGACAGTTAGTTGCAAACTGTTACTGGTCATGGTAAGGGAGAAAACCAAGCAAGGGAGGTTAGATTCAAGGATCTCTTTCTGAAAAGAAAAAGGAGGATATAAGAATGATAGGATAAAAGGGTAGATTATTGAATCTACTTTAAACTAAAAAGCAACTATTTGTGGTGATATATTATTTACTCTAATAAAATTTCCCTGAAAATCAGAGAACAGAACAAGCCACTAGATTAAATATAGAGGTCAGGCAGTGGTGGCATACACCTTTAATCCTAGCACTCAGGAGGCAGAGATCCATTTGGATCTCTGAGCTTAAAGCCACCCTGGACTACATGAGATTGACTCAGTCTAGGAGAGAAACAGAACCAGGCAGTGGAGTCACACACCTTTAATCCCAGTACTAGAGATCTCATGCCTTTGCTTGGGAAGCACACATGCCTTTAATCCCAACACCAAGAAGGAAGTGATGGCTGGGCAGAGAAAGGTATAAAAGGCATGAGGAGACAGGAACTGAAGCTTTTTCAGGCTGAGGAGTCCTACAGGTAAGATGTGGCAGTAGCTTGTTCCTTTGTCTCTCTGATCTTTCAGCATTTACCTCAATATCTAGCTCTGGGTCTTTTGTTTTTTTTTTTATTAAAAGACCTATTCAATTTTGAGCTACACAGAAGAACACTCTCAGAGATGCCAGCAAAGTTCACCTAGTTGCTATTCAACCTCTCTGAGCTAGCAAGTTTTCACCCCAGCCTTTGACTCTTGAGTCTTATTGATAAATAGAATGATAGAGATTTAATTAAAAGCTTTATTTGGCAGCAGAGACATAGTTGGTGAGTTCCGGCCAGGTCATGGCCTGAGCAGCTAGGCTGTTGCCAGAGAAGCAGTCCAGTAACTGAGGAGCCACATTTGCTGTCTAAAACAGATGGAAAAACAGTGCAGGCCATTCTCTCTGCCCTGTCTCCCTCTTTCTCTCGCCTTGAACTTCCCATATTCTATCTCCTTTCCCAAGTGCTGGCATAACACCAGGTTCACACATCTCTTGGGCATTTGAACCTTGCCAGTTGTCTTAAGAAAATGAATTTTAGTTTAAATTAATTTAAATTTAAATGATGCTTCTGGTTCCTCCTCAGTCCCATCCTACATGATTCAGTTCTGTTTCTTTTCTTGGCAGGAGTGTGGGCAGGTTCTTAGGGAAAGAGCCAATAAAAATGATTACTATAGCACACAGCCTATGGTTAAATAGGCAAGTCCAAGGCAGCAGAGTCTAGTTATGAACAGAATCACATGGGTTATTCTATCTTCATTCCCTGTGTTTGATTAGGATGGGTCTGTGAGATGACAAAGATTGCCTGCTGTCTTAAGAGTTTTTAATTGCTGTGAAGGGACATCATGACCATGGCAACTCTTATAAATGAAGACATTTAATTGGAGTGGCTAGCTTACAGTTTCAGAGGGTCAGTCCATTATCATCATGGCAGGGAGCATGGTGGTGTGCAGGCAGACATGGTGCTGGAGAAGTAACTTAGAGTCTTATATCTTGCAGGCAACAGGAAGTCAACTGAAATATTGGGCGGTATCCTGAGCATAGGAAGCCTCAAAGTCTGCCCCCACAGTGACACACTTCCTCCAACAAGGTCACACCTCCTAATAGTGCCACTCCCTATGAGATTATGAGGGCCAGTTATGTTCAACCTACCACACCTGTGGTAACTTTGGTTTCTTACAACAGCTTCTGAGTCAATAAAATGACAATAATAATGTTCTGTCACATGTTTGGGGGGTTAAATAGAGTGCTATGTGTGGCAGGGCTCTGGATCTTCACATATGAGAAAAACTTAAAACTCTATGATATAAAATGATTCTTAGTGAGAGCATGTGATAATCTGAGGATATCTTTCCCTGATCAGCTTGGTTAGGGGCAGCGTCAGCAGTTAACACCCAGGACAACAGCCAGTAGACTAGATGTCTAAAGTCCATGTCCTACAAAAAATAAACTTTGAATTTTCCAATGGAAATTTATATAGGAAGCAAACCTTATTACTACTAAGCCTAGGATGTACTGTTATATATATATATATACCCAAACTACATCTTTTCTGTAAACATTGAATTGCCCAGGAAAGTAGCATCCATGTAATTTAGAACATAATTTACATTATTCATTATTTCTAGATGGTACTTCCATGCTAGTGGCATCCATATTTGAATCTCCATAGCCAACTGGTATGAGTAGCTATTGCATTTATTTTGACACTACAGCTGAGTGTAACTACTGCATACTTACGTATAGAACTGGGTGTTCTTACAACGTACCTCTCTGTTAGTCTTTCTCTTATAGACTGGGCTCTCTGTACCTGTGTCTTCATTTTGTGTAGCAGCAGGTTCCTATTACTATAAATGTCGTTTCAGAGTACTAAAGGATCCTTATTCACTATGCAAAGGTAGTCTAGTTCTGAGGATATGGTCCCTGTCATCATTATCTGCAGCAGTCTCTGAACCCCATCAATACACTCTCTGTTTCTGTGAAAAACACAAATTGTGACTTCTTATAGCCTAAGGTAGGCAACACTTCTGTGGTAGAGAGGAAAAGTCACTGGACCTCACAGCCAACCTAGATGGCCTAGAAAGTTTTCCCTATAACATTCTGGCCCAGGTGTGAACTATGGGTCCTTTGCTTGCTCTCCAGAAGAACACTAGACCACCGACACAAGCCTTACTAACAGCACAGGGAAACAATGTGGAAAATGAGCATCAGGGACAGAGATGAACTCATTTCTACAAGGGACTCACAGTCATGGAGAGTCCCTGTGAGGAGTTCTTCTTAGATTAGGTTTTCTCTGCATGCTGTTGCATCTATTGGGCCTCTACTGTGCAAAACACCCTGTGCAGCTTGAGGTCCCAACAAAAAGAAAGAATTGAGGAGAGAGAATAGTTTGCTCTTGCTCAGTCATCTAAGCTCTGCCTCTTCTTCCTTCCCAAGGATGGGCTTTTCTACAGATGACAGACATCAGGAAGTCTTGGTTCCTTTTTATCACATAGGTGTAGTCAGAAGGTTTCTCTGGTCCCCCCCCCCCCCCACCCAGCTGCAGTCCAGACAAATCTCTCTCACCCAAGGTCCTGTGGCCACTCGGACCCAAGTAAACACATAGAGGCTTATATTATTTACAAACTGTATGGCCTATGGCTTTAGCTGCTTGCCAGCTAGCTCTTTCATCTTAAATCAATCCATTTCTATAAATCTACGTGTTACTCATCTGCTGACATCTTATTGCTCCTTCGGCAATGGGCTCAAGTCTCCCCAGACTCCGCCTTTCTCTTTCCTGTCCCTCTCCTTGGATTTCTCACCTGCTTCTAAGTTGCCTTACCATAGGCCAAAGCAGCTTATTTATTAACCAATAATTTAATTATTTATTAACCAATGGGAACAATACATATTCACAGCATACAGAAAGACATCCCCCAGCACATAGGGGGTCTTCCAGAGTGTCCAGCCATCTCCATGAAACAGCTTCCAGAGAAAGACACCTTAAAGCCAGCACCTTTTCAGAAGAGTGACTGACTTACTAGCCTGACAAAGTACCAGTTTCCAACAGAATAATTAACCTCACCAAGAGCATAGCTGGGAAAATGTGCATCGGCATTAAGGAGCTGAAAGATTTCTTTCTCTGTAAATTTCAGGCAGATAAACAGTGCATCTTCCTGGGCATGGTGAACACCTTGATCTTAGTGCTTAGGAGGCTGAGATAGGAAGATCACAAGTTTGAAACAAGGCTTGCCTCTAAGACAAGTTTGACACTAAGTTCAAGGCCAGCCTGGGCTACATCAAAAGCCTCTATCTCAAAACAAGCCATCAGACTTTCCAACAGATAGGGCATCCCTTCTGGTTAATTGATGCCTGTGGCAGCACCCTTTCTAATTGGTTGATGCCTGTAGTAGTGTCCCTTCTGATTGGTTGATTCCTGTGGAAAACTGATTGACAAGTGGCTTCAGAATTGTGCCTCTGTAGTAACCATAACTCCAACACCTGAAGTATACCAGGTAACTGAGGATTTCCTTGGTAGCCAATGGGTTAGTGTGCAGTGAATTTTTTTTTTAAAGTTGGTTAGTTTGTTTTGAAGGTACCTGGCCATTGAGCATAGATGTCTTCAGCAGCTCTATGACCAGCTTATGAATCTGGCTTGTATGTATTTAGAATGAAAAAAAACTTTTAAAAGGGCCAGAGTGCTGTGGAACAATCTTTCTGTACACTGTGAATATACATTACTCTCATTGGTTGATAAAGAAGCTGATTGGCCTATAGCAAGGCAGGATAGAGTTAGGCGGGACAATCAAACTGAGGATGCTGGGATCAAGAAGGGAGGAGTGAGAGAGTTGCTGGTAGACACAGAGAGAGCAAGATGGGCACTCTGTACTGAGAAAAGGTACCGAGCATAGATAAGAAATATGGGTTATTTTAAGTGTAAGAGTTAGCTAGTAACAAGCCTGAGCTATCGGCCAAGTGTTTATAATTTATATTAAGTTTCAGAGTCAGTTATTTGGGAAGCGGCTGCTGGTTATTCAGGAGCAGGTGGTTGGGACAGGAAAACTCCAGCTACACAAGAGATGGCAGTCATACATATGTCCTGGAACTTAGGAGAGCCAAGTAGGAGGACTGCTGAGAACTGCTGAGAGTTCAAGGCCAGCCTCAGTTACAGAGGGAGACCCTGTTTTTAAAATATTAAAAATTAAAAATAGGTCTCTTGAAAGCCTGAATGGGGCATGTAGCTTGCAAGCAGGATGCTTGCCTGGCAAAGCCTGGAGTAAGATCCAGAAGTCCACCAAAACAAAAACAGAAACAAAAACGTGTGCTGACGTATATAACAAGAATTAAAATGATTTTGAAACTTGGGTAGGAAAAAGATTTTAGACCGTCTCAAATAATAATAATTTAATCTCTGAAAATAAATGCCTTTGGCTTACACACAAGTCAAATACCTAAGACATGGTGAACTATGTTTTCACTGTAATGAATGCGTAGAGTCATTTGACAATTCACAGTATTCAGTTGCTGTCATATGCTCCCCTATTTTTTTTCTGGAGCTGGGCATGGAACCCAAGCCTTTGAGTGGCATGCTGGGCAAGTGTTCTACTGTTAAGCTACATCCCCAGACCCATGCTTTCACGTACATTTAAACTTATTATTACCATAGTCCACAGAAGGGCAGTAAAATATACCAATTAAAAGTATGGGTGACTCTGGAGCCAGATTGAGGAGTGTGTGTGTGTGTGTGTGTGTGTGTGTGTGTGTGTGTGTGTGT
>CABHPR010137409.1:32344-45618 GCA_902168415.1 Peromyscus melanophrys | reverse complement strand
GGGGCCACGGGCCGGGGCCGCTGCGCTCGGAGCCCCGCGCCCTGCCTGGCCCGGCCCGGCGCTCCTCCCTCCCGCTCGCTGGCCCGGCTCCGATCGTTTGGCCGCTGCAGCGACAAAGTTTTGACAGGGCGTGGCTCCGTGGGAAGCGGGCCCAACACCGCCCAGCCGGGACAGGAGACACTCGGCTCCCGATCGTCCCCGCAGCCCGGAGCCTAGGGTTCCCAAACTAGCCGCCGCCACCACAGCCGCCTGCTCTGCCGGGGCGTCCCAGCGCCTGGCCCGCCGGGGAGGGGCGATGGGGAAGGAGGGAGGGACCGCCCGGCGGGGCAGGGGGGCCGGAGGGAGGAGCCCCGGCTGCAAGCTGACACCCGCGCCTCGCGGAACCGGGAGAACTGCAGCGCGCGCACGCACACTCGCATTCACACTCGCGTCCTGCTCGCTTGCATCTTCCGGGGACTGTACCTCCCCTCCTCGTGCAACCGCCCTACTCCTCAAACTTATCCAGATCCCCTCCGCTGAACCCCATGGGTACCCTGGGAGGTCCACTTCTCTCACCCTCCCGCAAAGCCCGAGAGTCTGGCTCACACTCCAATGCATCTCCTAACTTTCTTTGCAAACAACCCCCAGAACTCCGCGCGGGTTCCCACTCCGCTTCCACCTCACTGGCAGACGGCACTGCCCCCTGCGGGAAAGCCGAGGACTCGCAGAACCGCTGCGCACAACCACTCCGCCTGCGGTTCCTCAGCCCCGGATCCCATCAGTCCTTCTACCCAACCGGATGCATAAAGCGAAAGACTGGAGAATTTTAGGAAACTTCGAAACAAGCTGAGCGGCCTTCCCTCCTCTTTCCTGTGGTGTACCAACGCATTCCTGGCCCCAAACTGTTTTTGATCACGTCCTGCCTAAGGTACTCCTGAAGATCACTTTCTCTAGAGCTGGGGAAGAAATGTGAAATCCAATACTCACTGTCTTGGATTCAAAAGGGATTTTGATTGTATTCATTTTAAAGAGAAATCATCAACCAGAACTTCCAAAGCTGATCATGAAGCTGCCTTGATAGCCAACAAGCATAATAAACCAATTACCCAACCAGCTTCATAGGTAAAGAACAGCCTTGAGAGAGCATTTATGAGCTGACAAGCCATCAAGTCCTATAACCTAAGTTCCATGTCTCTCGTCCCCATCGTCCCCATGCGGCGGAAGTAGACAACAGACCCCCTTCCAGTTGACCTCTAGCTTCTACATGTGGGCTTATGTAGTCATTCACTCACAAGTAAGCATGAAAGATGGAGACGTAGCTCCGTGGTTGAGCATGTATTTAGTGTTCATGAGGTCCTTTGTTCAATCCCCAGCGGACTAGATAGGTTCATACATCTTCAGTCAGTCAGCTAGGAAAGAGGGAAGTAACGCCACTTGGAGTCGTCTGTAGTAGGGAACTATTGGTGACAATATAAATTTTAAACGCAGTCTGGAAGTCAGTATGAGAATATTTTAAAACGTTTTAAACGTAACTTAAAGCTAGGTATGGTGGCCTGCACCTTTAATCCCAAAACCTGGGAGGGGAGGCAGAGGTGGGTGGATCTCTGTGAGTTTGAGGCCAGCCTGGTCTACATAGTGAGGTCCAGGACATCCAGGGATGCATAGAGAGACCCTGTCTTTAAAAACAAACTAACAAACACATCTTTAATCCCAGCATGGGGAGGCAGAGGCAGGAGGATCTCTGAGTTCAAGGCCAGTCTGGTCTCAATGGTAGAGAGCTGGCCTAGCATATGAGGTCCTGAGTTCAACCCCCGGGGAAGGAGAGGGAAGGGAAAGGAAGGGGAAGAGGAAGGGAGATACAGAAAATAAAGAATGAATTGATAGAACCATATTCCCTCTGAGGGTTCCAATGAGAGTCTATCCCTTACCTCTTGATAGCATCTGGGGCCACTGGCACTCTAACTTTGGACCACACGTTGCTAATTTCTGTTATCTGCGGTCACACTGGAGCCCCGTAATAGCATTTAGGGACTGCTCCACTAACCCAGGATCACCTATCTGCCAGGCTAAGATTGACAGATGAATCAAATCTTGAAAGCCCCCTTGACCTCATTCATAGGCCCCAGGGATTAGGCCATGGACCTGTCATCTTTAGGAGTGAGCTGTTGGCAGCCGACCACACCGTCAACTTGGAAGAAATGCAAATTGAAGCAATAGAGAATCGCATTTTCTCACCTATCAGATTGGCACAGGTGGAAAGGAAGGGTGACACCCAGTGTTGGCCCCTGTGCATAGAGGCACACGGGGCTCTAGGCATGCCCTTGTAAGCTTTCCGAAAGGAAGTTTGGCAATACCTTGGAAAATCTTTACAAGTGCAAATGCTTTGACTCATCCTTGTACCTCTAGGATTCTATACTAAGGAAATAACCTGGAAGAGTGTGTTCACCACAGGGAAAAGCTAGAGACAATCTTGATGCTCCTCACAAGGAACTGTCGCATCAGTTCATTCAGCAGAGGCTCTGACCTTGTGGAATTGTGTTTGTTAGTGTTCAGAGAGATGTATAGCACAGGGAAAGTAATAAATTTAAAAAGTATGTGTACGCCAGGCATGATGGCACACGTGTGTAATCCCAGCTCCAGGCAAAGAGACAGGAGAGTCATAAATTCAAAGCCAGAGGTTAGCTTGGGCTACGTAGTAAGTTGAAGGCCAGCCTGGGCTATGTCATGTGAAAACTTGTCTCAAAAAATAAATAGGAACTTAAGAGATGGCTCAACACTTAAGAGTTTTATAGAGGACCCAAGTTTGGTTCCTGACACCCATAAGAGGCAACACAACCTCCTGTAACTGAGTTCCAGGGGGTTCGAGACCATCGTTCAGCCTCTGTAGGCATCTGTACTCATGTGTACATACAATACACTCATGTCTACCTCCATGTGCTACCTTGCCTAGTTTTATGCAGTGCTGGGGACCAAATGGAGGGCACATTCTGTGAATGTTGGGCAGGCCTCTGTTACCTGAGCCACGTTCCCAGCCCTCTGCATAATCTTCACACGACAACAAAGTACATTTGTCCTAGTCAGGGCTACTATTGCTGTGATGAAACACCATGACCAAAAGCAACTTGGGGAGGAAAGGGTTTATTTCATTCACAGTTTTATATGACAGTTCATCACCAAAAGCATTGAGGGGCAGGGGCTCAAGCAGGTCAGGATCCTGGAGGCAAGAGCTAATGCAGAGGCTGTGTGTGTGTGTGTGTGTGTGTGTGTGTGTGTGTGTGTGTGTGTGTGTAACTTACTAGCTTGCTCTCCATTGTTTGCTCAGCCTTCTTCCTTTCCTTCTTCCTCCCTTTCTTTTCTCTCTCTCTCTCTCTCTCTCTCTCTCTCTCTCTCTCTCTCTCTCTCTCTCTCTCTCTCTCTCTTAGTTTTTCTGAGACAGGGTTTCTCTGTGTAGCCCTGGCTGTCCTGGAATTCACTCTGTAGACCAGGCTGGCCTTGAACTCAGAGACCACCTACCTCTGCCTCTTGAGTGCTGGAATTAAAGGCATGCGCCATCACTTGCTTTCTTATAGAACCCAGTACCATCTGCTCAGGGGTGGCCCCACACACAATGGACTGGGCCCTCCCACATCAATCACTGATTAAGAAAACACCCTGCAGGCTCTTCTGCAGCCGGATCTTATGGAGGCATTTTTTCAACTGAGGTTCCTACCTCTCAGATGACTATTTTGTGTCAAGCTGACATAAAACTAGCCAGCACAGACACCATAAGAAAAGAAAGATACAGCCGGGCAGTGGTGGCGCACACCTTTAACCTCAGCACTCGGGAGGCAGACCCAGGCGGTTCTCTATGAGTTCGAGGCCAGCCTGGGCTACAGAGTGAGTTCCAGGACAGGCGCAAAGCTACACAGAGAGACCCTGTCTCGAAAAACCAAAAAAGAAAAAAAAAAAAAAAAAGAAAAGGAAAGAAAGATACATGCTTGCTATGGCAGCACATATATAATATATATAAATATAAAGTTGGAACGATACAGAGAAGATGAATATGGTGGCCCTTGCAGAAGGATGACATGCAAATTCGTGAGGTGAAAATTCGTGAGGCATTCCATATTTTTTAGGGGTGGGGGCTATCTCTGACTATGCCTGCTCTTGGGACCTGTTTCCTTCTACTGGGTGACCTCATACAGCCTTGATATGTGGGCATGGGCCTAGTTTTATTATAACTTGACGAGCCATGTTTGGTTGATAAACATGGGAGGCCTGCCCTTTACTGAAGGCAAAGAGGTGGGTCTGAGGGAGAGGGATGTGGTGGGGAGGGGCTGGGAGGAGAGGAAGGAGGGGAACCTGTGGTTGGGATGCAATGTACAAGAGAAGAATAAATTTAAAAAAAAACTAAACAAAAAAAAAAAAAGGAAGAAAAACCATGTGGTAGTGGCGCATGCCTTTAATTCCAGCACTCGGGAGGCAGAGGCAGGCAGCTCTCTGAGTTAGAGTCCAACCTGGTCTACAGAGCCTGTTCCAGGACAGCCAGGGCTACAAAGAGAAACCCTGTCTTGAAAAAAACACCCCCCCCCCAAAAAAAAGGCCAGTGTTTCTCATTACCATAAATTCAACTATCTAAAATATTTTAAATTCAGTTCTTTATGGAAAGAATAATAAATTATGATAAACTGCATCTATTCCAGGAATAAGAACTTACTTATCATTCAGAAATTCAATCAGGGCCTATGGGATGGCTCAATAATTAAAGGCAAGCCTAGAGACCAAAATTCAATCCCCAAGACCTCCAGTCACCCTCTGACCTCCACATGCAAACACAGATGGGTAGGTGGGTGGATGGATAGATAGATGATGGGGGGAGAGGGAGAGAAAGAGAGAGAGAGAGAGAGACAGACAGACAGACAGACAGACAGACAATAAAATTTTAAATTGTTGGGGGCTGAAGAGATGGCTCAGAAGGTTAAGAGCACTGGCTGCTCTTCCAGAGGTCCTGAGTTCAATTCCCAGCACCCACATGGTGGCTCCCAACCATCTGTAATGAGATCTGGTGTCCTCTTCTGGTCTGCAGGCATATATGCCAGCAGCACAAACAAAACAAGAAAAAATGTTTTAATCGTTAAAGACATTTACTGAATTCCTAGAAATAAGATCAACAAATGCTGTATGAATCTAGAGCTGGAGAGATGGCTCAGCAAACAAGAGCAGTGACTGCTCTTGCAGAGGACCCAGGTTTGCCTCCCAGCACCCACGTGCTGGTTCACAACCAGCTGTAACCCCAGTTCTGTCCTCAGGGAACCAGGCATCCACGTGGTGCACATACATCCCTTCAGGCAAAACACTCACACATACAAAATATGTTTTAAAAAGACTTTAATGAATCCCTCAACTAAAAATAAAAGGTGAAGGGGTTTTATTTTCACGACTGAAAGACATAGTATTATCAAAATGTTAATTCTCCCCAGATTGATACATACATATAATACAATGTTAATAAAAACACCTCAGTCCATTAAAAACTTTACAGTTGTTTTGTGTTGGGGTTTTTCTCTCTCCCCTCTGTGTGTGTGTGTATATATATATTCACTGTACACATTGGAATTGACAAGCTGATTCCAACAGCAGGTATACATATATTCACTGCACACACTGGAATTGACAAGCTGATTCCAACAGCAGGTTTACATATATTCACTGCACACACTGGAATTGACAAGCTGATTCCAACAGCAGGTATACATATATTCACTGCACACACTGGAATTGACAAGCTGATTCCAACAGCAGGTATACATATATTCACTGTACACACTGGAATTGACAAGCTGATTCCAACAGCAGGTTTCACAGGTCTTTAAACACTCATTTTTAATTGTGTGTATTGTAAACTTTTTCTTTTTCTTTTTTTTTTTTTTTCTTTGTGAATCTTTGATGACCTGGGAGAGATAACCAGGATGCTGTAAGTGTCTGAGAGACTGTATGCAAACAAGCGATCCCAAACCCATTCAGGTACCCCATTTATTGCCATCCTAAGGCAGTCTCCGCAGAGTCAGGTACCACACTCCTGACAGCTGCCTAAGCTGGAGCGCAGCAGTTTCTCAGGCTAGCAACTCAACCTGCTGGACCAGTTCGCCTGGCTTCTCCCCTTCCTGCCCTGAAAAGCTCAGTGAAAGTTTGCTCTGCTTTCTCCTCATTCCTGCTCCAGGCTGACTCAGGCACTTCCCCATGTGCCTCTGGGTTGTGTGGCCTGTCCTTTCCTTTTAGGTACTTCGAATCACAAACCCTTTTCCATGGTATTTGTACCCTCGTCAGTTGCCTTCCTGTACCTGATAATAAAACCTACATTTAAAGATGATATGGGACTTCCCCAGGAATCTCGTGCCGGGAGGGGGAAGAGGCCAGGTGCAGCCAGAGGAGGACTGTCTCCCCGGGAGGTTTCGCACAGTTCTGACGTCTCATCAGACCACCTTGCAGGAGAGACTGGAGCTGAGACAGTGATGGGTCAGCGGTGGGCAGGACCACACCTTGACCAGACTGCTTGCTTATATAGACCTCTCGCTTCTATTTATACCTAAACTTCATTCCAGGACCCCAAAGATGGACTTGGAGGAATCACTTGACCTCACTCTTCCTCTTTCCGATGTGGCCACTGGATAAATCCTATTTATTTGCTTTTCACTCTTGTCTCTTGAGGACAGGTACATGGGTTAGCATGTTAAGGCTCCTGGGGTCCAGGCTCTGACCCTGACAACTCTGGCAACGGTTTTTCTCTGACCCCAACAGCTCCAGTAATAACCTCTTGGGAGAAGGATGAGGTTTGAACTAAGTTCTGTCTGGCTGAAAAGCCGCCTGCCCTTTCCAGTGTGTATTGAACCCAGGTATCCCGGCCTCCTGGCTCCAGTAATCAGCACTGGAGTTTCTACCAGTCTGCTGCTCGGATTTCCTTCCCTGTGCCATTCCTGAAACAAGTCACATCAAATGAACTTCTCAAGATAGTGTAACCTTACTGAAGCCCCTCTGGCTGGAATGAACCTTAACCTGCCAGTCCCACCTGGTCTTGTCATGTTTCCTCCAATTCTTCTCTCCTTGAGGTCTGTCTGCTCTCCTCTACGTCAGACTCTCCCCTGAGGCCCAGGCCACCATCTAGACATCCCTGTTCTGCATTCTGGATCCCAACAGCCCCAGTCTCTCTCTCTCTCTCATCTTTAGTATTATTTTTACTCTTTTTTTTTTTTTTTTTTTTTGGTTTTTCAAGACAAGGTTTCTCTCTGTAGCTTTGCCCCTTTCCTGGAACTCACTTGGTAGCCCAGGCTGGCCTTGAACTCACAGAGATCCGCCTGCCTCTGCCTCCCGAGTGCTGGGATTAAAGGCGTGCGCCACCACCGCCCGGCTTATTTTTACTCTTTTCCTTACAATGAAAAGACTTTTTTTCTGAGTAATATATCCGGATTATGGTTTCCCCTCCCTCTACTCCTTCCAGTTCCTGCCCACCTCCCCTCCCATCCAGATCCACTCCCTTTCTGTCTTTATTAGAAAACAAATAGGCAGCCGGGCTTGGTGGCTCACGCCTTTAATCCCAGCACCGGGGAGGCAGAGGCAGCTGGATCTCTGTGAGTTGGAGGCCAGCCTGGTCTACAGAGCGAGATCCAGGATAGCCAGAGCTGTTACACAGAGAAACCCTGTCTTGAAAAAAACAAAATAAATCATAAAGTTGATCAGTATATTTTTTACTAGAAAAGCAAGTAAAGTGGTAATAATGAAAGTGCAGAGGGAGCTGGGTGTGGGCTCACACCTGTAATTTAGCATTTTAAAGGCTGGGGCAGGGGAGTTGTATGAGTTTGAGGCCAGCCCCCTGGAAAGGAAAAAAAAATGTGGACCTGAGGATGACTCGCACCTCTTCCCACCCTCTTCCTTCCTGAGACTCAGTTTTACAGTATCTTTTTTTTTTTTTTTTTTTTTTTTTTTAGGATTTATTGTATATACACTGCTCTGCCTGCAGGCCAGAAGAGAGCACCAGATCCCATTACAGATGGTTGTGAGCCACCATGTGGTTGCTGGGAATTGAACTCAGGACCTCTGGAAGAACAGCCAGTGCTCTTAACCTTTTGAGCCATCTCTCCAACCCAAGATTTTACGATATTAAGGCTGAGCTTGAGCTTGTAGTAATCTTACCTCAGCGTCCTGAATGCTGAGATGACGTTGTGCCCGCAAAGCTCAGTGAGGCAATGCAATATCCTTGTTCTGAATTTGTAAGTTTTAACCAAAGAAGGAATTCAGAAATATAGCTGTGTATATGTGTGTATGTGAGTTTATACATAACCCAAAGGCTTTACATATAGATGGATATATATGTGAATATATCTACTTATATATAACCTGTGTGAGTGTGCATGTGTATTTGTGTGCATAAGTTTATATAATACACACACACGAGGAGTTTATATATAACCCCTGAAGTTGTGTGTGTGTGTGTGTGTGTGTGTGTGTGTGTGTAAAACCACTGAGGTTCTGTCATCATCTTTAAATTTGAGACTATTTTGTTGTTATTTTGATGTTGTTGTTGCTCTGTTTTGTTCTGTTTGAAGCTGGCCTCGAACTCACAGTAATTCTCCTTCCAGCACAGCTGGCTTTGTAATTGAAGGATGTGACAATACAGCAACAGTGAAGTAAAAGCAGCGCACAGTAGGAGCCAGGTGGTGGCTCAGGCCTTTAAAGTCCTGACTGTGCAAGCCTGAAGACTTGGGTTTCCCGACCCCACCGCGGAAGGAGAGGACCGATTCCCAAACGTTTCCTCTGACCTCCACACACGTGCTATACCCCAAATTTCATCCATTAGGCTAGGCCGGCCAGCCAGTGAGCTTCAGGGACTTGCCTGTCTCTAGCCTTCCCACAGGTACAAGACGGGGATTACAGGCTAGTGTTGCCATGCTTGACTTTAAAAATATATTTTCATTTTTAAGTGTGTGTGTGTGTGCCTGTCTGTCTGTCTGTCTATGCACATGAATGCAGGTGCCCTCGGGAGCCAGAGATGGTGTTCCATCCCCTGGAACTGGAATTGTAGCATCTGTGAGTCACCTGAGGTGGGGGTGCTGTGAATTGAACTTGGGTCCTCTGCGAAGGGATAAGCTTTCTTAACAGCCAAGCCATCCTTCCAGAACCCATGCCTGACTTTTTGTTTTGTTTTGTTTTTTGTTTTTTGAGGTAGGGTTTCTGTGTAGGCCTAGCTGTCCTGGAACTTGCTCTGTAGATACCAGGCTGGCCAGAGATCCACCTGCGTCTGTTTCCCAAGTGCTGGGATTAAAGGCGTGCCCCAAGACAGCCTGGCAACCATGCCTAACTTTCATATGCGTTGTACTAACGATTTAAACTTGGGTCTTCGTGTCTGTGTGGCAAGCACTTTACCAAGTGGACCATCCCCAGCTCCTAATTGCATCTTGAGGGGTAACTCTGAAGGACTGTTTCTAGATATCACCAAACTTTTCCGAATGTGGTGCCAGGTTGAGGCGGAGTGCAGAGTATGGTAGGAGTCCTCATCTGCTCGCTACACACCTGCTGTGGTCACAGGGAATATTTCCAGTTATGTCCTTCCATCGTTTTCCAAATACCAAATTAAATAATTTTATGGCTGGCTGAAGATTGGAAAAAGAGCACACAGCCTGCTTATTCTGTGAGTTAAAGGGTTTTTCCCATCCATAAAAGCTGTGCCGAATCATCCAATAGATGAGTGTTAAGTATTCTTCACATTTTAAAAATCAAGTTGAGCAATCCTCCGCCACCTTTCCTATTCTGTGCAAGGTCAGCTGAAAGTCATGAGGATTCCAGCTCGCCTCTGGTTCTGAAAAAAATCAGCTTAGCATCTGGAATGGGTTTCTTCGTCTTTAAGACAAGAAGACGAGAGTCATAAATGTCCTATGTGGTCCTCATTATACAAACGAGGCTGCTGTAAAGGGCACCTGGTCCTACTGGGGAACGACAATTCATTAAATGGTACTGGGGGCCGGAGAGATGGCTCAGTGGTTAAGAGCACTGGCTGCTTTTCCGGAGGACCCTAGTTTTCTTCCCACATCCACATGGTGGCTCATAACCCTCTCAAACTCCAGTCCAAGGGGATCTGGCACCTTCTCCTGGCCTCTGTGCAGGCCAAACATTGATACACAAAATATGAAATAAAAATGTAAAAAGAACGAGAGAGAAAAATGGCTTATTATTTACTATTTCCTCCCAACAAATGAGCTTTCCTTCCTGAGTGGGCTCTGGGCTTTCTGACTTCCCTACTCATTTGTGTTACTGTTCTTTGCAAAATTAGACATGATTAATTTTTCCTGTCTAATTTTGAAGGAGCAGGTGACTCCTCAGCACTTTGCTCACATCAAAATTTAAAAATTGCTCCAGCATTTTGAAAATGGGACCCATCCTGCAGACATGCATGTACATGCAGATTGGTAAAAAGAGTTTTTCTAGAGCATTCAAAGGACGACCCAATTCTGGCATTAATTTACCAGTTCCATTTCTCGGTACCCTTGCCTCATTTCTCTTCACCCACCCTGACTCTCTTCACCCACCAAAGTGCATTCCACTCTACACAGTATATTTTACTCCTGCAACTTATTTTGAGACAGGGTCTCACATAACCCAGGCTGGCCATGAACTCCCTGGTAGCAGAATATGACCTTGAATTCTAATAAATTAAGAGTAATGGATCCCAGCAGGGTGTAGTGGCACAGGCCTTTAATCTTAGCACTCAGAAGGAAAAGGTAGGAGGATCTCTGTGAGTTCAAGACTAGCCTGGTCTATATAGCCAGTTCCAGGACAGCCAAGGCTACATAGAGACTCAGACTCAAAACACACACACACACACACACACACACACACACACACACACACACACACACACAGAAAAGCAGAGTAATGGATCCCATTGTCACCCAGCCATTATCACACTCTCTTGTGAGAAGTTGGGTTTCTTGGTTAGAGACAGTGTACATATTGGTAGGTCACTCCAGAGGCCTTGTGCACTGACCAACATTTGGTAGGCTAAAAAGATAAGAATATATTTAGAAATTGGGTTATGTCCAGTGAGGATGAAGAATTACTTCTTCCACTCTGATGACAGGGGCCCACTGATCATCTTGTACCAAGTGACTGGTTGGGTACTGAACTGGGTACTCAGCATTCTAGTCTCTGTTGCAGGCACCTTGGCCAACAGCAGCAGTTGTACCAGCCTTGGTGACAAAGAGCTTGCTTTTTTGTTTGTTTGTTTGTTTGGTTTTGTTTTCGAGACAAGGTTTTTCCGTGTAGTTTTGGTGCCTGTCCTGGAACTCACTCTGGAGCCCAGGCTGGCCTCGAACTCACAGAGATCCACCTGGCTCTGCCTCCCGAGTGCTGGGATTAAAGGCATGCGCCACCACCGCCTGGCTTGAGCTCACTTTTAAATATTATTCCTTTTTTTTCCCCCCCTGAGACAGGGTTTCTCTGTGTAACAAATCTAGCTGTCTTAGAACTCACTCTGTAGACCAGGCTGGCCTTGAACTCACAGAGATCTGCCTGCCTTTGCCTTCCTTGTGCTGAGATCACAGGAATGTGCCACCACACCTGACAAAAATTATCACATTGTTTATTGTTTTTTGTGCATGTGTGTGCATGTGTGTGGTTGCTCCTGTGCCACAGCCTGTGTCTTAGTCAGGGCTTACTATCGCTGTGAAGAGACACCACGACCAAGGCAGCTCTTATAAAGGAAAACATTTAATTGTGGTGGCTGGCTTACAGTTCAGAGGTTCAGTCCCTCATGGCAGGGAGCATGGTGGCATGAAGACAGCCATGGTGCCGGAGAAACAGCTGAGTGTCCTACATCCTGCAGACAACAGGAAGTCGACTGACTGTCACACTGAGTGAAGCTTGAGAAAAAGACCTCACAGCCCGCCCCCACAGTGACACACTTCCAACAGAAGGTGTGAACCAGATTAAAGGTGTGCCCTCCAGCCTCAAGGTCTAGATTAAAGGCAGTGTGTCCTCCAGCCTCCTCCAACAAGACCACACTTCCTCCCACAAGGCCACACCTCCTAATAGTGCTACTCGCTATGAGCTTATGGGGGCCAAATACATTCAAACCACCACAACGTGTTTGTGAAGGTCAGAAGACAACTTGTTGGAGTCGCTTCTCTTCTTCCACCTTGTGGATCCTGGGGACTGAACGGAGTCATCAGGCTTGACAGCAGGTGTCCCTACCCACTGAGCCATCCTATCAGCCCACCAGCCGATTTCTCTACTTCCTCTACCAGGCTAGCTGGCCCAAGAGCTTCAGAGGACTCCTGTTCCCCCCTCCATCTTACTACAAGAGTGTTGGGATTAGGTACTGAGACAAAGTGTCCAGCTTTTGCATGGATTCTGGGGGTTCAAACTCAGGTCCTCACACATGTACAGCAAGCACCCACTGAGTCAAAGCCTAAATCTTCCAGTCACTTGGGGCACGGATACACTCACGTAGTCAATGAAGTTCAAGGCAAAGACGTCCACTCTTTCGCCCATTTCTTCCAGTCCATTTATCCCAGAGGCTGATACACTAAAGTTCACAGGCCAAATCCACTCAGTGCCTATCTGTAGACAACATTTTTTTGTGGAAACAAGCTGTGCTAGTCAACATGACACTAGCCAGGGCCATCTAGGGAGGGGGAGCCTCTACTGAGAAAACGTCACCATCAGACTGGCCTCTAGGCAAGCCGTATTTTCTTGATTGATGACTGATGTGGAAGGGCTCAGCCCACTGAGGGTGGTGCCACCCCCGGGCACGTGGTCCTGGGTGGATAAGAAAGTAGACTGAAGAAACCATGGGGAGCAAGCATTAAGCGGAGTTCCTCCCTGGCCTCTCTTCAGTTCCTGCCTCCAGGTTCCTGCTCTGAGTTCCTGTCCTGACTTCCCTTCATGACAGACTGCAAGCTGGAAGCAGAAATAAACCCTTCCCTCCCCAAGCTGCTTTTGGTCCTGGTGTTGATCACAGAAACAGAAGGCAAATTAGAACACAAGTCATGCCTCTTTATTTCTGCACTGACTGTGAAGGCTTCTATGTGGCGGCGGAGCTGCAAGAGAAAGCCTGTGATCTGTGACTGGAAATGTTTGCTCCCACACTCTGTGTTCAGAGAAAATTTGCGGATGTCAGTGTGTTCCTTTCCAATGCTGCCTCTGACCTTTGGTTCTTCCTTTTACATCTTTAGCCAATTAAGCTGTTTGCTGCTGCCTTTATTCCTGTGTGTGCATGTACTCTCTCTCTCTCTCTCTCTCTCTCTCTCTCTCTCTCTCTCTCTCTC
>CABHPR010137409.1:17500-26497 GCA_902168415.1 Peromyscus melanophrys | reverse complement strand
TGTGTGTGTGTGTGTGTGTGTGTGTGTGTGTGTGTGTGTGTGTGTGTTTTGTTTTTTCAAGACAGGGTTTCTCTGTGTAGCCCTGGCTGTCCTAGAACTCGCTCTGTAGACCAGGCTAGCCTCAAACTCAGAGATCTGCTTGCCTCTGCCTCCTGAGTGCTGGGATTAAAGGTGTGCACCACCAACTTGTTTCTTCTCTTTCTTTCTTTCTTTTTTCTTGTTCCTTTTTGTTTTTGTTTTTCAAGACAGGGTCACTCTGTGTAGCCCTGGCTGTCCTGGAGCCCAATCTGTAGACCAGGCTGGCCTCAAACTCAGAGATCCATGCCAGCCTCTGCCTCCCAGGGGCTGGGATTAAAGGTGTGCACCAGCACTGCCTGGCCAACTTGTTTCTTTATATGGATTTACTTCGCAAACTTTACCAAATGAGTTCATATCTGCCTTTTATTTGCTATGTAGGTATATATATTAGATATTTTTGTGTACCATTAAACATACTGTAACATATTTATCTGACCAAGTTTCTGAAGTCGAACACTGTACATACAAGTTGTTTTTCACGGTGATTGTCACGCTTCAGAATAGTGTCACAGTGAATATTTATGAATAAACCCACTACATTCCTATGTCCTCAGGACAGGCTCCCTAAAATGGGATCACTGAGGGAGGGCCTTGAATGTAGCTCTGTTGGTAGAGTGGTTGCTGAACACACAGAGCACCCTAGGTTCCAACCCTAGCACCATGTAAACCAGGTGTGATGGGGCCTGCCCAGAAGCCCAGTGTTCAGGAGGTAGAAGCAGCAGGATCAAAGGTTCAAGGTCATCCTCAGCTAAGAGGTGAATTTGAGGTTTGAGACTAGCCTGAGATACTTAAGACCCTGTCTCAAAAAAAATAAAGTAATTACTGAATCCAGGCATTTGAACATTCAAAAATTCCCTGTAAGTAAGTATATATTTTGACATTGATTCATTGAACGATTGAGACAATGTTTCACTATATCCCAGACTGATCTCCAACTCACAAATCCTCCTGCCTTTCCTGAACGCTGAAACCATAGGCTTGTGCCACCCATTAGCATTTATCTTAAAATGTCACATGCAGGCAGGTGAGACGGTTCAGCAGTAAAGGCACCTGCTGTCAAGCCTGATGACCTGAGTGTGATCCCTGGGTCCCCCCTGGTGTAAGGAGAGAACCAACTCTCTAAGGCTGGCTTCTGGCTTCCCATACAGGCTGTGGCATGTATGCATGGGTGCATAAATATGTAGCAAATAGACAGGTGAGTAGGTAATTGTTTCTAAAATGTCATATGTAAGAGAAAAGTTTCCTTCCTGCCTTGCTGCTAGTGAGTCCACTTTAATGTGTTCTGGAAAAGGTTAAGACATGTTTCATGGGGCTGGAAAAGTAGCTCAGTGGTTAATAGCACTTGTTGCTCTTGCAGAGAACCCAGGTTCAATCCCCAGCACCCACCTGGTGGCTCACAACTGTTTGTAACTTGAGTCCCAGGGGATCTGATGCCCTCTTTTAACCTCCTTGGGTACCATGCACACACATGGTACACACACATATATATATGCAAGCAAAACACTCATACACATAAAATAATAATATATATATATACATACACACATATAGAGGGGCGGGGAGAGAGGGAGGGAGGGAGGGAGGGGGAGAGAGAAAGGGAGAGAGAGACAGAGAGACAGAGAGAGAGAGAGAGAGAGCGAGAGAGAGAGAGAGAGAGAGAGAGAGAGAGAGAGAGAGAGGGGTTTCATAAAATAAGACCAAGAACTCTCTCTGGGGCCAATTCCTATCATGGGGGGGGTGGTGTACTGGCTGGTTTTGTCAACTTGACACAAGCTAGAGTCATCAGAGAGGGAGAAAGCTCAGTTACGGAAATGCCTCCTTGAGATCCAAGTGATCAGTGGGGGAGGGCCCAGCCCATGGTGGATGGTGCCATTCCTGGGCTGCTGGTCCTGGGTTCTATAAGAAAGCAGGTTGAGCAAGCCAGGGAAAGCAAGAAGCAAGGCAGTAAGCAGCACCCCTCCACGGCCTCTGCATCAGCTCCTGCCTCCAGGGTCCTGCCCTGTTTGAGCTCTAGTCCTGACTTCCTCCAGCCATGAGCAACACTGAATTGTAAGCCAAATAAACTCTCTCCTTCCCAACATGCTTATTGGTCATGGCGTTTTGTTGTGGCAATAGAAATTCTAACTGAGACAGGGGTTATATCCACTCTTGTGGCTGGCTGTCCAACGTCAGCGCCAGATAGACTTGGGATAGGACTTCAACATGAGACCATGGGCAGGGCTCCCGTCAGTCTCTTCACCTCCCTGTGTTCTGTGAGGATGCCAAGAAGTGATAAATACAGGATTCAGCTTTCACCTGCCCAGAAACAAGCTCTCAGGATCAGGACATGCACGTTTGGAAACGGTTATTGGCCACAGAATGACATTTCAGTTCACGGTGGACTGTATGTATGACTGTGGTCCCATAAGACCATGGCCTTGTGGCAGATGTCGTAATCATCTTTGTACAAAGGCACTCTACAATATTTGCACAGTGATCAGATCTGCTAACCATGTCCTTCTCAGAATGCACTGCATCAGCCATGCATGACGGCATTCCAGTGTCAACAGGGATTACTGCAGCATGCTAAAGAGCTTGTGCTTCTCTGTTGTCCTTTTCTTATCCCGCTCTGTACTTTTGCATGTTTTTATAACAGCCAGGGATTATTTTTTAAAGGAGTTTAAACCTTAAAACACACACACACACACACACACACACACACACACACACAAAGCAAAAAAACAAAATTCAAAACATACTTTTGAAAATGCAGCTCTTCCCAAGTAGAAGCCCTCATTCCCCTAAGGTTTGCAAATGTCTCTGTGCAAAGCTGCCCCCCTAGACATCCATGCCCCCACCACGTAGCCGCCACTGAGTGTCTCAGAAGGCTGCGTGGAGCGGTGCTTCGGCCCCCTGCCAGGTGCACAGCCTTGACTCTCCAGTCTGAGTCTCTCTTGTCTCTGCCAGTCGGGTCCCTGGGCTGGCTGGGGAGAGAGTCCTACTGGAGATGGGAGCCCAGAACTGCCACGGTGGCACAGCCCAGCTGGTGCCACCATCTGTGCCTGTGGCCTAGCAATGCCCAGCAGGCTATCGCCTATTCCTAGCATTGACAGGGGGATTCCAGATCACCTAGCATGTGGTTTGGTCTAGGCTGCATGTGAGAATCATTCAGAACACATTTTAAGGGGGTAGGTGGGAATGTAGCTCTGTAGGCAGCATGCTTTTCTTGCATGCACAAAACCCTGGGTTCCATTGCCAGCACAGCATAGACTAGGAGTGGTGTTCATACCGGCAATCTCAACACTCAGGAGGCAGAGGCAGGAGGACCAAGAGTTCAAGGTCATCCTCTGGTACATAATGAGTCTGAGGCTAGCCTGGGATACATAAGACCCTGTTAGAGAGAGGGGGCGGGGAGGAAGACAGAGACAGAGAGAGACAGAGAGAGTGAGAGAGACAGAGAAGCATTTTTTTAAATTAATTTATTTATCATGTATACAGTGTTCTGCCTGCAGGCCTGAAGGGGGTGCCAGATCTGATTACAGATGGTTGTGAGCCACCATGTGGTTGCTGAGAATTGAACTCAGGACCTCTAGGAAGAACAGTCAGTGCTCCTAACTGCTGAGCCATCTCTCTAGCCCAAGAAGCATTTTTTTTATTAAGAATTTTTTTTATTCATTTTCCGTACCAACCACAGATCCTCGACAGAGAAGCATTTTAAGACAAGTTGTGTGGGCCCCTCAGGCCTCCTGGCTCAGAACCTCCAGAGGTAGACCCTAGTACCAGCAGGTAATTCTAATGGGCAGACAGGGTCAAGAACGGCCAGGCCAAAGGCCGCATTACGTCGTCAGGAAAGTTGAGGCCTGGAGCTAAGCACCACACAGCACATTGTAGACCTTCCATCCAGACCTTGGGTGGGAACACACCCTACCACCAGGGTTGTCTACTGGAATGATGTATGTATTGGTACGTTTGCACATGTGTGTGGCTGCATGTGAAGGCCAGACGTTGATATCACAAGTCTTCCTCAATCAATGCCCTAGATTCTCATTCCAACGCATTCTGCCACCACCTCTTCTAGTCCACACCAGGAGGACCGTTAGAGGCCTCTCTTCGGCACTGAGAGGGCTAGCTGGCTCCCACAGACTTTCCCAGTCACTGTATCAATGAGGCCACAGGACACAGGGTTGGGATGGGGGAGAGGCTAGGGAGATATTCTTCAGCCAGGCACATGCCTTGAATGCTAGCACTTGGGAGGCAGGGGTAAGGAGCTCTAACAAAAGGCAAAGACCAGCCTGGGCTATATAGGGAGACCTTGTCAAAAAAAATAAAGCTGAGCGGTGGTGGCACACACCTTTAATCCCAGCACTCAGAGGCAGAGCCAGGTGGATCTCTGTGAGTTTGAGGCCAGCCTGGGCTACAGAGTGAGTTCCAGGACAGTCAGGACTGTTTTATAGAGAAACCTTGTCTCAGAAAAATAAATAAACAAACAAACAAATAAATAAACAAAACAAAAAAAGGAGGAAAGGAAGAAACTGAGGCCTGAAGTGGAAAGGGGACTCGAGTCCGACATGAGTTACAATTACGAGCGGCTAGATTTCCACTGCCCACAGTTCCTGCGGGCAAGGCCAGCACTCGGCCTCTCAGGGAATCGGGAAGGGTGGGAGGAGCCTAGCTGAGCCCTATCGGGAGATCAGCTCCTGTGGTGGGGACATGCAGGTTTTTACAAACCTAACGTCTGACAGCCATTGCACACGTCACTGCTGCAGTCACCTGATGCTACGTAACTATGAAGTATGCGGACTTAAAGTCTAATTTTAATCTTGGAAGGAGAAAATGCCAAGGTCAAGACGACTGAGCAGAAGAAAACCTCAATGAAATTGTAATTAGCAGTTTCAAAAATAAATACTGTGTTTATTAAGTCACAAGAGGACAGTATTTAATTTTGTTTGATTTTGGTTTGTTGTTGGTTTTTCTTCCTTTTTATTTTTTGTTTGTTTGCTTGTTTTTTGTTTTAATCAGGGTCTTATTCTCTAGTTTAGGCTATCCTTGAACTCAGAGTAATACCCTTGTCTTAGCCTCTCAATTACTAGATCACAGGGGCATACACCATCACATCTACCTTGGTATTTATTTATTTATTTTTGGTTTTATTTTATTTATGTATTTATTTTTTGGACAGGGTCTCACCATGTAGATCAGGCTGGCCTTGAAATTACAGAGATCTGCCTGCCTCTGCCTCCCAAGTACTGAGTTTAAAGGGTGCCACCCTGCCCAGCCCATTTTTTTTCTCATCAATTCAGCTGGACTGGCTGGCTAGCAGTTCTGGAGATCTTGTCACTGGGATTCCAGGCTTCTCAGTGCAGGTGCTGGGGATCAGAACTCAGGTTTCATGCTTGCCCAGTAAGTACTTTACTAACAGGACTATCTCTCACCCCACCCCCAGGATGCTTTTTAATCCAAGAGCTCACTCAATCCAGGGTCAAACTCTAAACCAAGTGAGTACAAAACTTAAGAATGTATTTAAACATTGCAAAATAAAAAAAAAAAAAAAGTGAGCCGCCGGGCGGTGGTGGCGCACGCCTGTAATCCCAGCACTCGGGAGGCAGAGGCAGGTGGATCTCTGTGAGTTCGAGGCCAGCCTGGTCTACAGAGTTAGTCCAGGACAGGTTCCAAAGCTACAGAGAAACCCTGTCTCGAAAAAACCAAAAAAAAAAAAAAAAAAAAAAAGTGAGCCAACCAACCAACCAACAGCAGCATAGATCCTTTCTCAGATATGATGGTGAGTCACAGACAGCTATTAACCAGTTTGCCAAGCATAGTGGCACATGCCTGTAATCGCAGCCCTTAGGAAATGGAGGCAGGAGGGTGCACAGCTTGAGGCCAGCCTTCTCTACTGAGATCCTGTCTCAAAACAAACAAGTAAAGACTGCTCCCCCCCCCCCCCCCCAGCCCCCACAAAATAGAAAGGAAAACTAGCTACTTCAGATGGGTGCAGGAGAGCAGCCAGGAAATCCACTGGACTATTTTGGGAAAAGAACAATGGGATGGATGCCTATCCTAGCTAAGAGGCGCTCTATAGAGGGACTGAATACTGGGGGCGGCCTGGCTAGAGGCCGTAAAAACGAAACGAAGAGCAAAGAAAGAGATAAACACAAAAAGTCCTGTTAAAAAGGAAATGTAGGCAGAGCATAGGGCGAGCTCTCTGGAGGCAGAAGCAGGCGGATCTCTGTGAAATCGAGGTGAGCCTGGTCTACAGAACAAGTTCCAGGACCACCAGGCCTACAGAGCGAGACCCTGTCTCAACAAAACAAAACGGGCCAGGTAGCCTGAGTGACTAGGTGTGGTTTCAGGAGACTGAGCCGGAAGTTCAACGGCTCGGTGGGTGAGGACAACTGCTGACATGTTGGAGTTGGATCCCCAGAAGCCACATGGTGGAAAGAGAGAACCCAACTCTTTCAAGTTGTCCTCTGACCTCCAGACTTGCACCATGGCACGAACACCCGCACACACAGACAAGGACAAAACACACAAATGATGAAAAGGAAGTGTAAGGACAATTTGGACTACACAGTTACACACTGAGATCTCGTCTCAAAACAAAACCAACCCACTTAGCTATGACCTGTGTTTGTGAGTGCGATAGTGGAAACATTGACCAGGAGCCTGGCAAGCACTGAGCTGTATTTAGAGGTCAGGCGGCAGGAGGCAGGGTGGACTGAAAGGTCTAATGTTCTTTCATCCATGGGGAGTTGGTGAATAGGGAATGTATCTAGTACCAAGATCTAGTACCAAGAGATGGCAGACTGAATCTTTCAAACTACAGAAATCAATGGTAATTGAAGAAATAAACACAATGACTGTTGGCCTCTGGAGAGAAGGGAAGAAAAGGAGGTGGAGGAGGAGGAATAGTCACAGCTTTATTATTCCTCTGTAGCCACCAGTGGACTTTTTCTTGTTTCCAGACAGGGTTTCATCATGTAGCCCTGGCTATCCCGGAACTCACTACAGAGACCAGGCAGGCCTTGAACTCACAGAGATCTGCTTGCCTCTCCCTCCCGAGTGCTGGGATTAAAGTCTGTGGCACCACATCAAGCTCAACAAGTGCTCCTAACCTCGGAGCCAACTCACAAGCCCCAGAAAAAAAGTTTTGTAAAAGAGAACCGCACAGATTGGTAAGAGGCGAGAGACCCAAACTCGAAAGAAATATGAGCAAAACACATGAGCAGGAAGGAGTCCATGAATGACTCACAGTGTACGCAGTTTCTGGATGAACCAGGGCGAGCCGAACGGGTCAGCAGGGTAGGGGCTTAGAGACCAGCCAGAAGACTTGAGTTCAATTCCCAGGACCCACAGGTGGATGGAGAGCACTGACTCCAGCAAGTTTTCCTCTAATCTTCACATATGTAATAAAAAAGAAAAGAAAAGAAAAGAAAAGGAAAGAAAAGGAAAGAAAAGGAAAGAAAGAAAGAAGGAAAGAAAGAAGGAAAGAAAGGAAGGAAGGAAGGAAGGAAGGAAGGAAGGAAGGAAGGAAGAAAAGAAGAGAAAAGCAAAGCAAAGCACAGTGAGACGCCATTTCTGTTATTGTTCTTTTAAAACAGTGGTTTGGGGCTAGAGAGAGGGCTCAGTGATGAGGAGCTCATTCGCTCTTCCAGAGAACTGGGTTCAAATCCTAGCACTCACCCCGGCTCACAACAATCTATAACTTCTGTTCCAGAGGATCCTAGGCCCTCTTTTGACCTCCATGGTCACCAGGCACACAGGTGGTATACAGATATACATGTAGGCAAAACACACACACAATAAAATAAAAATTAAAAAGAAATTTAAAAAAAAGTAAAGTCTATTGAGAGTGGTGTCTTAGTTAGGGTTTCTATTGCTGAGATGAAACACCATGACCATAAAGCAGGTTGGGGAGGAAAGAGTTTATTAGGCTAACACTTCAGCATTGCTGTCCATCACTGCAGGAAGTCAGGACAGGAACTCACACAGGGCAGGAACCTGGAGGCAGGAGCTGATGCAGAGGCCGTGGAGGGAAGGAAGCTGCTTACTGGCTTGCTTCCCATGGCTTGCTCAGCCCACCTTCTTATAGGGCCCAGGACCAGCAGCCCAGGGATGGCACCACCCACCATGGGCTGGGCTCTCCCCTCCATTGATCACTAGTTGAGAAAATGCCTTACAGCTGAAGCTCAAGGAGAAATTTCCTCAGCTGAGGCTCCTTCCTCTGATGACTCTGTAGCTTGTGTCAAGTTGACACACAAAACCACCCAGTACAAGCGGCTTTTACTTTTTGGGTGGTGGTTGTTGTTTTTCTTTCCTTTTTTCATTGTCTCTGTCCTCCAGTGTGGAAGATACATCCACTTTGTTTTCTTCCCAGTAGCTCCCTCTGGTAGCGTACCAGATGTACTTAAGGAAGTCTACATTTATTATTTTAGAATTCCATGCCCTTAGCATTTAGTTATGTGTTGGTTTTGAAATGTGTATGGGTATTTTGCCTCAACGTACGGCTGGGCATCTACATGTAGTTCCTGTGGAGGCCAGAAGAGAGTGTCCGATACCCTGCAACTGGAGTTACAGTCTATGTGGGTGCTAGGAACTAAATTCTGATCCTCTGGAAGAGCAGTAAGTTGCTCTTAGTTGCCAAGCCGTCTCTCTAGCCTTTATGTGGGTTTTTAAAAGTCCAATGAAGTAGGCGCTATTATTTCATATAAAGCAATATTCATCTAGATTTCTATGAATCTGCGCACTTCTTTTCTCCCCACCTCCTCCTCTCCGGGCTGGGAGGCAGCTCAGCAGTTAAGATCGCTTACTGTTCTCGAAGAAGTTCCGGGTCCAGTTCCCATCACGCTCACATGGCCGCTCACAACCATTCATCACTCTAGAGGATCTGATGCTTCTTCAGACTTCTGTGGGCACGTGTTGCCCATCATGCAGACAAAACAG
>CABHPR010137409.1:0-12500 GCA_902168415.1 Peromyscus melanophrys | reverse complement strand
TTTTTAAAAATTAAACTTAAAAAAAAAAGGAAGGAGAATGTAGTAAGAGGGAAAAGGGAAAAGGAAGAACCTTGTGAGCCTTCTTTTTGTTGTTGTTGTTGTTGTTTTAATTGTATTTTATGTGTATGTGTGCTGGCAGGTATGTATGTGCACCACATGTGTGCAGTACCCACAGAGGCCAGAAGAGGGCAATGGATGTCCTGGAACTGGAGTTACAGATAGTTGCAAGACATTATGTGGGTGCTAGGAACCTAACCAGGGTCCTCTGTAAGAGCAGCAAGTGCTCATAACCTCTGAGCCATCTCTCCAGTCCTGGAAGCATTGTTTTTTTGTTTTGTTTTGTTTTGTTTTTGTTTGTTTGTATGTATACGGTTTTGTTGGTTTGTTGTTGTTATTGTTATTTTGCTTTTCTGAGTCAGGGTCTCACTATGCAACCCTGGCTGGCCTAGATCTCACTATGTAGACCAAGCTGGCCTCAAACTCATAGAGATACACCTGCCTGTCTTTTGAATGCTGGGATTAAAGACATGCACCACCATGCCCAGCATGCAAGCATATTGCTTAAAATTACAGACTAGGAAGAAATATCCAGCAATAGGCAATAATTACTGTCATGGTTTGAATATGAAATGATACTACAGGCTGGTGTAGTTTGCCTAGTGGTTCTATTCTGGAAAACTTTAGGACGTGAAGCTATGTCCTTGGGGATTATATCTTGTCCTAGCCCCATTCTGCCGCTTTCTGCTTTCTGACTGCCCTGAGGTGAGCATCTGCCCCACAATGTCCCCTCTGTCACAGTACTCACCACACACCAGAGTGATGGGATCTGTGTTACACCCCAGCACTGAAAAAAAAAGTTCAACACTTTAGTATACATTTTTGCCTGTGAGCTAACTTAAGAGCTGTGAATGTGGAAGGCAGACAAGGTTAAGGTGGCTGAGCTAGGTCAAGTCAGTGCTTCGGAATAATCCTTCTGTACACTGTGGGAATATATGTCGGTATGATTGGTTTAATAAACTAGCTGACTGGCCCATAGCTGAGCAGGATGAAGTTAGGCGGGAAAGCCAAACTGAGAATGATGGGATGAGGAAGGGCAGAGTCAGAGGAGTTGCCAGCCAGACGCAGAGGGAGCAGGAGACGAACGTGCCATGCTAATAAAGATACCGCCATGTGACAGAGTGTAAATAAGGAATATGGGTTAACTTAAAATGTAAGAGCTAGTTAGTAATAAGCCTGAGCTCTTGGACAAGCATTTATAATTTATATTAAGTCTCCAAGTTAGTTATTTGGGAAGCAGCTGCCTGTTATTTGGGAGCAGGCGGTCAAAACAGGAAAACTCTGCCTACAAGTTAGATGTGATTTGTTCAACTTCTTGAGAAGCATATGCAGTATTCCATCATGTATCTTGTTGTTTGTTTGTTTGAGGCAGGGTCTCTCTATGTAGCCCTGGCTGTCCTAGAACTCGCTATGCAGACCAGACTGACCTCGAACTCGAGAGACCCACCTCCCTCTACCTCCCAAGTGCTGGGATTAAAATGCACCCCTCTGCCTGGCCTCGTGCATGTCTTTCAGTGGTCTAAGAATACCTTCTATAAGGAAACAATAGAACATCCATGAAGCTTAGAGCTTGTGTCAAAGCTCCAAGTGAAGATGGGCTGATTATAAATGAATATGTGGGAATGGCTGTTGGCCTCAATGGGATACACAGAAAACGTAGTATTCAAGAAAACTATTATGGGGGTTTGAATAAGAGTGTTCTGCTAGGTATAGTGGTGCACACCTTTAAACTCAGCACTTGGGAGGCAGAGGCAGGTGTATCTCTATGAGTTCCAGGCCAGCCATAGTGAGAGCTACACAGTGAGACCCTGTTTAAAAAGAAAAGAAAAGAATGTTAGAATGTCCCCTGCAGGTTCAAGCATTTCTTTCCTTTTCTTTTTTGGTTTGGTTTGGTTTGTTTGAGACAAGTTTTTCTGTGTAGCCCTGGCTGTCCTGGAACTCACTCTGTAGACTAGGCTGTCCTCAAACTCAGAGATCTGCCCACCTCTGCCTCCCCAGTGCTAGGATTAAAGGCGTGCACCACCACACCCCACTCATGGCTCAGGCATTTTCATATTTGGTCCACAGTTGCTTGGGGGAGGCTTAGGCGGTGTGGCTTTGCTGAGCTGTGAGGTTTTGAAGACTCTCATTATTTCCAGTTTGCTCTTTGCTTGGGCTTGTGGTTCAAGATATGAGCTCCCAGATACTCTGGCCACTGTGTCTGCTGCCTGCAGCCATGATTACCTGCCTGGTAGACTCTTAGCCTTCTGTAATTGGAAGCCCAAATGAACCCTTCTTCCTGTAAGCTGCCTTGGCTGCGGTGTTTATCACAGCCATAGAAAAGGAACTATACAACTGCATGAGCAGATCCAGTGCCAGCCAGGACTGAAAGAGACACACAAAACAAAACTGAGTGTGTGCTGACTGGTGTCTGTGATCCCAGCACTTGGGGGGCTGAGGCAGGAGGATTGCTGAAAATTCAAGGGCAGCCTAGACTACATCATGAGACCTTCTCTCAAAACACACACATACTTTACTGTTTAAAATAACATTGGACTTTTAAATTATAACCTGTTTTTATGTTCAGGCTACCTGAGTATTATTTCTCCTGCAGTTGTACATAAAATGTTTTTACATTTTAAAAAAAGGACACATACTATAGAATTGTACTACATGAAATATATAGAATATACAAATTCATAGAGAGAGAAAGATTAGACGTTATCTCAAGACAGAGAAGAAAGGAATATAGAGCAATGATTTCCTAAGTACAGAATCTCTGTTTTGTGTGATGGAAACCCCCCCCACAAATGGACAGTAGTATCAGTACATAAAATCATGAATGTAATAAATCAATACAATTAATGTAGTTAATGAATATCATAAATATAATTATTGAATGAATACCGGGAATGTAATCATTGAATACCACAAATGTAATATCATGAGTGTAATTAATGAATAACATGAGTATAATTAAAAAATAAATTAAAAAACACACACATAGAGAGAGAGAAGGGAAAGAAAGAAAGGAAGGAAGGAAGGAAGGAAGGAAGGAAGGAAGGAAGGAAGAAAGAAAGAAAGAAAAAGAAAGAAAGAAAGAAAGAAAGAAAGAGAAAGAGAGAAAGAGAAAGAGAGAGAAAGGAGGCAGAAGAAGAGGGGCTGTCAGCTGGGCTCTTCCAAATTTCACCATAAGGAGGTGTACAGAGATAGCCGCTCAGAGGCAAACATGTAATGCCACTCACATCACAGGAAGTAGTGCTCTGAGGCAGAACCAAGAGCCCGAGGGTGCAGCCAAAACTCAGAAAATTATTCCCAGGCTTCCAGACTTAATCAAGGGACTCCAGTGTTTAGTCAGCTGGATTGGAGGATTTTTGTGAATGAAGGGTTTCCTTGACCTCTGTTTCCCCAGTTTTTGAATGGGACATGTCCCAGCTGAGATGTGTGTCCGTCTACCACTGCATGCCAGGCGGGGGAAGGGCGCTTGTCTGCTCAATTTCACAGACCTGAAGGACGAGAGAGTTTACTCGAGAGTTGAAGCTGTGCCCTAGGCTCTCCATCCACATCCAGATCTGACGAAGATGGGACTCCAAGCTCACGGTCGAAGAGACCTTGGTCCATTTTGGAAAGGAGTGAATGCATTTTGTGTACTAGAGGGGCATGGATAGGAGATGGCCAGAGATAGGACTGTGCTTGCTTAAGTAGCCCCTCAATATCCCCTACCTCTGGGGGTTCACATCTCATATACTCCCTGGTACTAAGTTGCTGAAACTACAGAGACTTCCAGATGCCAAGGACCCCAGACTTGGGCTCCATGGTTTAGTGCCATACTCAGCAATAGACGGTTCCCTGGTGTGTTAGCCAATCTTTATTGTCAACTTGTCTGGATTTGGAGTCACCTGGGAGACACATTCTGGGACTGTCTGTGAAGATTTCTAGAAACGTTTACTGGAGGAGGGAAAATCCACTCTGAATGTGATGGCGCCATCCCATGGGTTCTGGTCCTGAACAAAAAGAAGAGGAGAAAGCAAGAACGAGCTCATAGTTCTCCCTCTCTCCCTTCCTCCCCCTCTCTCTCCACTCTCTCCCTCCCTTCCTCTCTCTCCCCATGCCCCTCCTTCCCTCCTTTTCCCTCTCTCCCTCCCCCCACCTTCCCCCCCACCCCGAGCAGCTCACCCCCACCCCCACCACTGCTCCCCACAACGTAGCTAGAACTGTTTGTGCTTTCCTGCCCTCCCTCCATGACCCTCAAACCAAGAGCCTACAAAGCCCCTCCTTCCTTACGTTGCCTTCCTGTGTAGCCCTGGCTGGCCTCGAACTCACAGAGCTCTACCAGCCTCTGCCTCCCAGGTGCTGGGATTAAAAGGTGTGCACCACTAAGCTTCTGTCAGGGTTTTGGTCCCAGCAGTGAGAGAAGGCGCTAACACACCTGAGAGAGGCCAAAGACTGGGAGATGGGATTATTTGGGGGTGGCTTCTGAGACCCTGCTCTGCTCTGCCTCTCCCCCCCATCCCCCCCACAGTCTAACTTCAACTTCTCAAAAAGCTGTCCCTGACTTCTCTGCTTTTTGTGATATCAGTGTTCTTAGCCTCTAGTCTGTGTTTCCCTCAGAAAGCTCATACTGAGCGGGCACCTGAGGAGGGAGGCAGGCTTTGGCTTCCTGGACTCACCAGAGGGAAAACGACTAACTTGAGGGATTCTAGCTCCTCTGGGAGTTCAGGACTCTCACCCCGAGGTCTGTCAGGCCAGATCTGCTGCTGCCTGGCATCATTTTGTATCATCCTTTTTCTCAGACTCTGCCAGGAGGGATGATTGACAGCTGGCGCTCCTACTGGGGCTCATTAAGAGAAGCTGGGTGGGGTCTGGGGTCTCGGGCTGCTGCCCTCCCCTGCCAGGCCCAGGCCCCCTGCACTGAGCTAAGAGTGGATTGCAACCTCCCAGTCTGGATGGCCTCTGCACCCCACCAGCTTGAGACCCCAGCTGTGCCCTGTAGAGGATCAGGTTCTGCTCCCGCAGGCCTGGCAGTCGGTCTGGAATATTCATAAATTCCAGAGCCTCCTGCCCTAGCACCTGCAGGGCTCCTTGGTCCCCCTGACGAGTGCCCTCCCCTGCCTTGCACTAGGAGAGCACCACCCTCAGCTCAGCATCTCTCTCCACAGCTTGCAGTCTTGCAACACCCTGGACCTGCGGGCATCGTTTTGATTTGCAAATGCAACCTGCCGAAAGCTTCTTAGACTGTGTGGTATTAAAAACCAGATGTAGACATTGCTTTGTCTGCCTGGCTACTGGAGAGAATCACTACTGCTGTTGCTGCAGGTCTGGTTCAACTCTGTTTATGTCTCTCTTGTTACTCCACAAATAAGGGAAAAGATAGATTTTTCCACCACCAAGGAAAGAGGGCGATTGGTTGTTGGCCAGATGATCAGGGGACAGGGATTTTGTGGAGACGTTCACTTGAGTAGAGGTGGGTAGAGGGGTCAGAAGAGGGCATTGGATCCCCTGAAGCTGGAGAAACAGGCTTTTATGAAGCACCTGAAGTGGGTACTGGGAACCAAACTCAGGTCTTCAGCAAGAGCTGTATGTACCCAGCTGACTACGCGAGCCTCTCTCATGAATCTAAAGCAGTCTTAGTCACCCACAACCTGGCAGGTTCAAAGGCTCCTTCTGGCCAGTGAAGTCAGTAGCTCCCTCCTGAGGGCCTGATCTCTACCCTCCTCCCTCAGCTCTGCTTTCCTTTTGTTGGGACAGGGACAAACCTGAGAAGGCTGAGCACTCGCCACTAGGGAAGGTCCAGCCTGCACAGACTGCCATACAGGTTACCAGGGATGGCGGCTGTAGGCAGAACCCGAGTAGTGTAATGGGGTGTGAAGTGACTATCCTAAGGGAGGAAAGAGGTGTCCCTAGACAACAGTATGACTGACCCCATGTTAGAGGCACCATTCTGACCTTAAAACCCAGCCTGTAGGCCCCACCACCTGTCAAAATGGGAACAAAGACCTCATCCATAATTCCAGGATCGTCCCCGAATAAAAAGTCCCTAAATGTACTAACCTTGCTTTTTGGCTTCTGTGGTTCTGCTTCCTGATAACTCAAGTGTGACAGCAGGATATGGTTTTTGTTCATAAAAGACAAAGAACTGTAAGGCCCAGGGCTCTGGGATTTGGGCAAGTTCTCCGTGAAGTTGCCAGTTGGCAATGAAGACTTTGTTTTCAGCTTTTAGAGTGTCTGGTCTCTGGTGGGCTTACTTCACCACACCTGAAGTGCTCTGCGTGTGCCTGAGCACCAGAGTCCATCCACAGGGGGATTGTAGAAGAAGCATCTGTTTGGCACTTGTCCTTAGGCCATGGCTGGCCTCTCTGAGCTCTGCTCTCCTCATCTGTAGAATGGTACCACAATGCCTTCCTTAACGATGTGTCAGGAAGACCCCTGGCATATGACCTCAGGATGCTGAACAGGGCACAGCACAGTAAGTGATACAAATAAATGCTAAGAGAATGTTTTTCCTTTTTTTTTTTCTTTTTTGTTCTTTTCTCAAGACAGGGTCTCACTATGTAGCCCCGACTGGCCTGGGGACACTTTGTGTAGACCAGATTAGCCTCAGACTCACAGAGATCTGTCTGTCTCTGTCTCCTATTCTGAGATTAAAGGTATGTGCCACCACTGCTCAGCTTCCCCCCCACCCCCACTCTTTTGGGTTTTTGAGACAGGCTCTCACTCTGTAGTCCAGGCTGGTCTAGACCTCATGATCCTCTCTCCTCTCTATCCCTAGAGCTGGGATTACAGGTGTGCGGCTCTATTCCCACTTCCTGAATTTTTGTTGTTGTTGTTTTTAGACAGGGTCTCTCTACATAACCCTGGCTGTCCTGGAACTCACTCTGTAGACCAGGCTGGCCTCAGACTTAGAGACCCACCTGCCTGTGCCTCCCAAGTGCTGGGATTAAAGGCGTGTGCCACCACCACCTGGCCTGAGAAGATTTGTAATTGGTTGACTGAGTCCTAGGTTAAGAAACTGACCAGCGGGATTATAAAGCCACAGGAGGCAGGAGGTGGATCTGGCGGGCACAGCAGCTGTATTTTCCTAATGTGGAGTCTTAGGCCTCCCCGTGCCCTTCTCATTACATCAATGAATTCCAAACCTGAAACGAGACCTGTGTGTGTGATGGGTGTGGGTATGTGTACACGGGTATGAGGAGGCCAGAAGAGGACATCGGGTGTCCTGCTCGGCCACTCTCTGCCTTAGTTCCCTGAGACGGGGTCTCTCACTGAACCTGGAGCCAGGCTGGCAGTCAGCAAGCCCCAGCCAACGAGTCCTGCGTCTCTGCCCCTCAGAGCACTGTGGCTACACACATAGCAATGTACAGCTTTTCACGTGGGTTCTATGGATTCGAACTCAAGTCCTCGTATTTGTGCAGCAAGCGCCCTTACACCGAACCGTCACCCCAGTCAACACCCAATAGGTTTTTGGGTTTCATTCCTACCCAGTGCCCACGTTGCTGCTTTGTCGGGCTGGGCAATCTGCGTGGGTCAGCCCTATTCTCCTCTCCAGGAAGGAGTAAGGCGCAGCTTGAACTACCACTACAAAGCCAATTCAGGGCTGAACAGAGAGCTCCGTGTTTAAGATCGAATACTCTTCTTGCATGGGACCCCAGTGTGGTTCCCAGCACCCATGTCCGGCAGCTCACAGGCTCCTGTAACTTCAGTCCCAGGTAACTGATGGCCTCTTCTGGCATCCACAGCACTGCCCTCACGTGCACACCCAATTAGCACATTTGTGCATACCTGGAAGATAAAATGAATCAAAGCATATATGTATACACACATGCGCTCCAGGGGCGGAGGGGAAGGAGGGAGAAGCATTCGTTTGCTTGATTTCTTTCTTGTTTGGTGCTACCGTGGGAACCCAGGGCACCTCACACACTAGGCAAGTACGTTTGCTTCTGCCTAGGAGAGTTGTTTTTTTATTGTTGTTTTTAATTAAATCTTTCTCTTTCCAGTGTCCAGTATAAATGCCTGTGGAAAGAGGCAGAGATCCCACAGGCGTCAATTTTAAGGGTGATTCTCCAGTAGTAGGAAGATCGCCAGCTTCATCCCTAGCCCCGTGAAGGCAGTTTGTGCTGGTCGTGGCCCAGTCTTTCTATTTCCCCAGGGGCTGCTCGAGCTGTCCTTCTAGAAGTCTCCCCGAGGGCTTCCTGCACGCTGGATGAGGCATTTACCAAACGAGCTCCGTCCCTAGCACCCCGTCAACTTTGCATAATTTTTAAAAATTATATTTTAAATTTGAGTTATTTTATTTTGTGAGTATGGGTGTTTTGCCTGTAGTGTATCTTTACACCCCATACATGCCTAGTGGCCACAGAGGCCAGAAGAAGGTCCCAGATCCTTGGAATGGAATTACAGTTACAAGTTGCCGAATGCATTGAACCTGGGTCCTGTGCAAGAGCAGCCAGTGCTTTTAACCACTGAGCTATCTCTCCAGCCCTATTCTCTCTCTCTCTCTCTCTCTCTCTCTCTCTCTCTCTCTCTCTCTCTTGAGACAGGGTCTCTGCATAGCTTTGGCTGTCCTGGAACTCACTAATTCCCGAGTACTGGGATTAAAGGCGTGCACCACCATACCTGACCTGTTTTTTTAATTATGTGTATAAGTGCACATTAGTGCAGTGTTTGAAGAAGTCAGAAGGTAACAGATCCCTTGAGCTCCAGTTACAGGTGGTTGTGAACCTGTGTGTGGGGGTGCTAGGTCCTCTGGAACAGCAGTACACCCTCTTGTCTGCTGAGCCATCTCCCCAGGTCCCCTTCCTGGTTTTAATTAGCAATATCAACTAGGAGCCTATGTGCCAGCATCCTCAAAATGCTTTGTGATGTTTATATTCTCGGTGTCCACTGTAATTGCCCATGTAAATAGTCATGGGTTCATCGCCAAGTTCAACTGCTGCTCGCTGCAGCTCCTTTCTCCTGTAGGCTTTATGTTTTATAACTCGGTGTGACTTCACGTCGATAACTGTCCTCAGTTTATAGCCACCCACTCTTGATTTCTCCGGATAGTTCCACTGGAGTGGAACTATTGCTTGTTAACTGTTTTTTTTTTTAAATTTAATTAACTATTTTAAAGATTTATTTTTGTTTTTTATGTGCATCGGTGTCTCACCTGCATGTGTCATGTCTGTGTGAGGGTGTTGGATCCCCTGTGTAACTGGAGTTACAGAGAGTTCTGAACGGCCAGGCGGGTGCTAGGGACCCAGGTTCTCTGAAAGAGCAGCCAGTACTCTTAACTGCTGAGCCATCTCTCCAGTCCTTATTAACTGTTTTTATCATTTACAATGGACCCTGTGAGCTCTAACTCGCTGCTCACAGTGATCACTGCAATGGTCCCCCGGAGGATGAGAAAGCAAGGTCAGAGAGAAAGCCGGAGGGGCCCCTTCCCTAGACCACAACCCAGCAAATGGCAGTGGTGGCATCGAAACCAGGTAGCTTGCTGCAGAAACCCAACTTCCCCACATCCAGGGAAGTCTGTTACCTGGCTTAGATGGGAAGACCCACCTGCTGCAGGTTTTCTTGCAAAGCCAGAGGCAGGGCAAGGTTGCTTGTCTATCTCACGTTGATACACTGCCCCCACGTGGCCACATCTTTGAACTTCATCCCTGTTTGATCTCCCAAACCACGAAGCCCTCCCTCCCTCCCTTCCCCTGGTGGGAAACAACCCTGTGCGCCTCAGACTGCAACCTGGGACAGACTCTTACCTCCTTAGACCTCAGCTGCATTCTTTCAAAAATGGTGTGATACCAGGCTAATCGAAAATATGAAGTAAAATAACGCATCCTAATCTCTGGTCGGAGATGCAGTGCTTAATCCCTTCCTGTCTGAAATGAAGGGACCTCCCTGGTCTTCATGCCTCAGCACTGAGCAAACTGTAAGAAGGACTGGAGTTCAACAGCAGGCCACATCCTTGTCGAGAGGGTCTAGAATAGCTTGGTGCTTTCTGCCTAGGCTCAGCTCTCCCCCTCCTCACCCCCTTTTAAAGTTAATTTATGTGTGTGGGCATTTTGCCTGTATGTATGTCTGTGAACTATGTACATGCCTAGTGCCCAAGGAGACTGGAAGAAGGCATTGGATCTCCAGAAATGGAGTTTCTACAGCCTGGAGTTACAGTCCATTGTGAGTCACCAGGTGGGTACTGGGTCCTTCAACTTGGGTCCTCTGTGAGAGTGGCCAGTGCTCTTAACCACTGAGCCATCTCTCCAGCCCCTCAGATCCACTTTGAGTGGAAGGCCTGAAGCCCCTAAGACGGACCAAGGAGATGTCTTATTCAGTAAACTGTTTGCCATACAAACACGAGGACCTGTGTTCCATCTCCATCAGTCACATAAAATGCTGGCGTGGGACCAAGCATGGTGGTGCATGCTTTTAACACCATCACTCAAGGGGCAGAGGTAGCTGAATCTCTGAATTTGAGGCCAGCCTGGTATACACGAGGAATTTCAGGCAAACCAGGGCTAGAGAGAGACGCTGTCTCAAAAAAAAAAAAAAAAAAAGCTTGTCTAGGCACATCAGTGAATGAGCTCCAGGTTCAGTGAGAGAGACTGCTCCTAAATAAATAAATAAAAATAAAGGGTGATAGAGGTAGAACAAAATAAACTATGTGGACTGCTGGCCTCTACATGCTTGTGTGTGTGGTCATGCACACACATGCATGAATATAAATACAAAGATGCGCACACACACACATATACACATGCACAGACATACAAGCACACAAACACACATATACACAGGCAGGCACACAGACACATACACATTCACGAATACACATTGACACTACACACATGCATTTTGAAGAAGTCAGAAAGAACATCAGAATGAATCCTTGTTTCCTAGAACTGCTGTTATTCTGGGTTCTATGCCAGAGAGACTTTCCTTTGACTTGAGTCACACTTCCTGGGAACCCGAGATCTGGGGATGTTTATTTCTTGTTTTTTATCTCAGTGTAAAGCCTTCTCAAGTCACCAGCATGGTGGCTCTCAGAGCCATGGAGACACCAGCGCCACTGTGGGCTGGCTGCTCACTTTCCCAGAGGGGGCTGTATGAGGAGCCCACTCAGACAGCATGGCACGCAGACGACAAAGGCAAAATCAGCATGGTGCCAGCTCTTGGTGTCCTGAGGCCTGCAAGCTGACATCCATCCCTGCCTACAGACCCTGGAGAGCTGCAGTCATGTGGGGGCTGGAAGGGAGGTGAGGGAGAAATGGCCTCAGGGCAGGTTCCCACAGGATGAGGGGACCGTGGAGAAGTTCCTCAGGGCACAAGGGTGCTCGAGCTTGTCTTCTCCACAGGGAAGGGGCTACTCTGCCAGACTCATCAGACCAGACCATGACCAGATTCTGCTCATGAGACATTTAGCGTTGCCCCACACATGCCAGAAGAGGTCCCCTAACTTAGGCTGTAGCCCAGGCTGGCTTGGACTCAGAGATCCGCCTGCCTCTACCTCCCGAGTGCTGGGATTAAAGGTGTGCGCCACCACCGCCCAGCTGAGGATCACATTTTTGTGTTGACATCATCATCATTCTCCATAACCTCTCCAGCTGAATTCCATCTTGAGCACCACCTGTTACACCTGGTCACAGGATTTATATGCATTTAAACACTGAGTACTTCGCCAAATGGTGCCTAGAATTCTGCCCCAAATGGCTGTAATTATGCTGACAGCATTCCCCTTCCAACAGTGCACTAGGCTGTGGAAGGCAATTATCTGCTATACTGTTCTAGAAATTATAGGATTAGTGGAGTCATCATTCAACCCAACCCACCTCTGTCTGAGGTTCCACAGGCTGAGGGCAACTTAAAACAGTGGTATGAAAGGAGAGACTGGCCCCAAGGTTGCTGCTGGACAAGCACCCTAGTGAGTCTGTGAGGTGGGATTTGGGCCAATCAGATGAGCAGTCCACAAGCTCGCCGTAGAATGGTGAACATGTGGGAAACCACACTGCTAGAACCCAGACCATTTATTGCTCAGGCCCCGCCTTTCACAGCTGTGCCTCCTTCCTCCTCCAGGGCTGATTCTGTGTTCAGGCTCCGACTCCCAGACATAAGGTATCAGGGGCTACTGGTGACACACCTTATGTGATGGATACACATGAACTACACGGGCCGTTCTTCTACACTTCCCCACATGTTCAAGGTCACACATTCCTTCCTCAAAATGCAAGACCGTCCCCTTCCCCTAGGAATCAGAAACAGCTCAACTACAAACAAGCCCATGCTATGGACTTCTCATCAACTATGTGGCCAGGTACCTACCCCCTCTTCTGAGACATATAAGGGAACCCCTACTCTGCTACACTGTTAAGACTGTGTTTCAAAAAATCACAACAAAAGCTGAAACGGGGTCTTTGTCAATGAAGTTATATTGCCTTCCTGAGGCCTCTCATAGGCAGCACTGGCCAGATACTCACGTGACAGGTTTAAGAACC
>CABHPR010137408.1:0-38674 GCA_902168415.1 Peromyscus melanophrys | reverse complement strand
TAGGAAGGCGGGGCGGCAGCGGAGGCCCTCTGGGTGATAACCCCACAGCAGCAGGGACGCCAGCCTCGTTAGGTGAGGCTGCTTTTAGACTCCGCCCGGCTTCACCTACCTTCTCGGCATAGAGGAAGGGAAACCTTCCCGTAAAGGGAAGCTGCGGGAACTAAGCGATAAAACCTGTTGTTTGTTTGTATGTTTCTTTTTGCTCTCAGTCCCTAACCTAGAGAGATCCTGGTTGTATATGGTTTGAATATGTACACATAGAATTCATAAATTATAATTTTCATGAGGATATTGCTGCTCATGTAAATAGACATGTATTTATTAGTGACTCTACTTTGTCCACATTAACTCTCCCCTGATTTTACCTCTAGATTGGTATTCTTTGTGACTTTTCCCCTCCACAGTACTGTTGGTTGGACCCAGGGATTCTCTCAAGTTATCACTGAGTTTCATCCCCAGCTCTTACTATTTCTTACAATTCTGATCTTCCTAAGTCACACCTTACAGAAGAGGTTTCAGCCACTGGTAATTTTACTTATTTATTTAACCTTTATTCACGGTGCATTAAAGAGTATTCTTTTTAATTCATGAGAGATTTGTAACCAAATCCCCACAATAACTCCACAGTTTTCTGTTGTCTAGCAGTAGTCCGTTACTAATCACGTTCCTCCCTACAATGCTTACTTTGCATACTTGACTAGAGAGCAGATGTCAGGAGACATAACATCTAGATGCATACAGCAAAGCCCAAACAGATTCGTTTCTGTAAATCACCTTGAAAGCAACATTCATACAGAAAATGCAATGGTGAATTTTTTCTGTGCAGTTATTTTGCTGTGGAAAGCAGCTACAACCTGAGAGAATCTTCCTGCCCCTTCTGGCAACAGGTGTTCCAAGAAGGCAGAACTAATCTCTCATTAATATAGTGTATAAGCAATTAATACAGTGGGTGAGGAAAAAAAAAAAAGCCAGTTAACTGACTTGGGGGTGTGGAAGCCTGCCATCCTACTGGAGGGAGTGACAGTCTTTGGGCTTCTAGAGGCATCTGTGAGTTTTTACAGAGCTGGAAAGCATTATTATGTGAGTTCTAACTCAAGCATCACTGCCTAAGAGATTTCTGAAGCCTTTCTTCGTCTATCTAAAACAAAGCTCAAAGTCCTGAGAAAAAAAGAGGTATCTTGCATCTGTCCAAACCCAGAGTCCAAATTCCTGTCGCCAGTTTACAGCTGAGTAGGAGACTGTCAACGAGGAAACAAAATGGAAGTGGGAAGAAGCAGCTGTACTTACAATGTAAAGCTGCTAATAAGTGAACTGTGTGGAGGTGACCATATGCTCAGTCCAAGAAGCCTTGTGGCATTTGGCTAAATCCTCCCTGTGTGCTGTGCTTATGGAGATGCCTTCCTTCTCCTGGAAATTGTAGATTATGTGATGATAAGTAAGGCATAAGCCGGATGACCACTGTGAGCTACAACTAGTCACAACCAACTCTCCAAATGGCTAAGCATATAAAGCATGAACAGATTTATCAGTTAATGGTTTATTGCAAACAAAATATGTCAGCATGGTAGGGTGCACCTATAATTTCTGCCCTTGGGAGGCTTCAAGACAAGAGATTATGAATTCAAGATCAAACCTAGGCTACATAGTTGACCTAAAAAAAATGTGTGTGACAAAATATACTGCAATTAGCCGGGTGTGGTGACACATACCCTTAATCCCAGCACTCAGGAGGCACAGGCAGGTGGACCTCTGAGTTCGAGGCCAGCCTGGTCTACAAAGCGAGTTCCAGGACAGCCAGGGCTGTTAGAAAGAGAAACCCTGCTTCTAAAAAACAATATAGATGATAGATAGATAGATAGATAGATAGATAGATAGATAGATAGATAGATATAGAGATATGGAGCGATTGTCTATGACCATAATGGCATTTAACACAGTGGGTCCAAAAGTGTGAGGAATAATAGGAAGTAGCAAACAAATTTAGAGATTAATAACTTAAGTCTTATCTATGCTGTGGAAGAGCCACCCTTGAATCCACATTTCATTGTTTTCAGTCTTGGACAGCTTTCCATAGGTGCAACATCTGGGGATAACTTATGGAAAAGGTTTACTTTGGTGCATGGCTCTGGGGGGCTCCAATCCTAGATGACAGGGCAGTTTTCCTTTGTTAATGTTGTTGTTGTTGTGTTGTGTTGCGTTTATGAAGCCAACTTCTTTGAACTCATCAGAAGACTCGTTCTTTCTTCTAGAATGAGTAGTTTGCACAGTTCTATAATTGAAATAAATCCAAAAGTGGGTATGGAGGTACATGCCTGCAGCCCCAGGTAGGCCAAAGGCTGAGACTGGTGATCACTCAGTCAAGCCATGAAGCCAGCCTGAGTAACAGAGCAAGACTCTGCATCAAATAATATATAATAATAATAATAATAATAATAATAATAATAATAATAATAATAAAGGTCCACTAAGATCTGAAAACTAACTTTGTTGCAATTGCTGACAGTGAGCATAGGTCACAGCTTGGAGGTTTGTTGTTAGATGCATGAGGGTTTTTGAGTTTCTCTGTTCATTGTTTAACAAAGAAACAGACAGTGTGGGTTGGTTGAGAAGACAGTGCCTTGGATTCTCCAGAAGAGCTGCCAGCTAAAGTCGTGCTGGAATCAAGAAAAATGGGCCTTGGCGGTATGTGTTACTGGAGTTGTATCCATGCCAGTGGATGTCCACACAATCCAGAAGAGAATTTGACATTGCTGCTGCCGCTGTTGCTGTTATAGCAATGGCGCCCACCACTGCTATTCTTTCTGGGATTACCATTTCATAATTGCTTACTACAGCTAGCACAATGGAGACCCTGGCAACAAAAGTAGCTACCAAAGTTAGTTAATCTTTCATTCTAGTGGGCATGATAAATTTAATTCAGTAGTTATGTACATCTTGAATGGCTTTGAAAATTATAAATTTATAAACTCAAGTTCCAGTTGCTTTTGGGATACTACCTTACAAGGACACCAACGCACAGTATGTCTCGTTAAGGAAGGGAATGTCTCAGTTGCCTTTAGCCTACTGGCTATGGGTGAGATAGGACCTCTGCTGGTCTTTTCTGTATCGAACACACAGATTGCAAGCCCAGTGCCACTTTGAGATCTTTGGCAGCAATTAACTATACAGCTCACACACGATTGAGCCTGTATGAAAATGAGTATTCAGAGACGGGTAATGCCTGGGGGGCACTCACCAACCTAAGACAGAGCACCTGTGTGGCCTGGGCAGGCGTCTCCATAACGGGTAAGGTGACCTGCAGACGTCCCACGCAGCCCAAGTCAGAAGCTCATTTATTAATAAAAGGGGGACCTGTAGGGCCCTGGCCCCCGTTTTGGGTAACTGCTGCCTTGCTTGCGCACCTTGACCTTGAGATCCTCCCTATGCCAACTCCCTGCCAAGTTCCACCCTCCTGAATGCTTAAGAGAAGTTCCTTGTCTGTGTATCCTGAATAATGGGCATTAACAGATTAGAAGCAAGATTGTAAAACATCAGTAGCGAACTTCTGCCCTCCGGGGTCCTCCCATTGTGCTGTAAGCCTGTATTTAAGATCTCCTCCCCCCTTCAATAAATGACATTCGGCATTTAAAATTAAAATATATATATACATATATATATATATATAATTGAATGAATACTGCGAATGTAATCTATGAATACCACAAATGTGATTAATACCATGAGTGTAATTAATGAATATCATGAGTGTAATTTAAAAAATAAATAAATAAATAAAAAATTTTAAAAAAAGAGAAGACAGTGCCACATGATTGACCCTTTGGACTTTGGTTGCAATTATGCAGTTAATCCAGGGTAGGGCTATATCCCCACCACTGGTGAGCAACAAGGTCCTGAGGACTTACTCATCTAGACAAGAACATTTAAGCACCATGGGCAACTCTCCAGCTTTCTCTTATGCTACCACAATTCCAGAGCATTGTGAAGCTACATTCAGCAAACAGCCTGGGTCCCCAAGTTACTTTATTGGGCAGCTGCCCTAGGAGCTTGCTCAGCTCAGTGGGTTTTATATGAGTAAGAAATAAACTCTGTTGCATCACACCACTGAGCTTTTGGGGATTAATTTTAAACCACAACATAATATAGTATCTGTTAGATTCTGAATTCTATCCCCCAAATTCATAATGTTGAAGTTCTAACTCTTAATACCTTTTAATAAGACTTTTAATTTTTAGGTTTTAACTCAATACTGTTGTTTTCTGTTGTGGAACAAACTTTGCATGCTGTAAAATGTATTGCTCTCACTGGTTAATAAAAAAATCTGACTGGCCAATAGCTAGGCAGAAAGTATAGGTAGGACAGCAAGACACAGAGGACACTGGGAAGAAGGAAAGAGAGAGAGAGGAGTCTCCAGCGAAATATGGAGAGGAAACAGGAGGTACAAGATGAAAGAGAGGTAATGCCACATGGCAGTATGCAGATTAATATAAATGGGTTAAGTTGTAAGAGTTAGTTAGTAACAAGCCTGAGCTATTGACCAACAATTTATAATTACTAATAAGTTTCTGAAGGATTATTTGGGAGTGCCTGCCGAGACACAGAGAAACACTGTCTACAGTTTTCTTGTACAGATTATTCAAGGTTTGGCTACTTAAAGCACATTCATGTGACTCTTGTGTCTTTATGACATGTCATCATCATTATAGATTTATGACTTTTTAAAATCTATTTATTCATTTTGGTTTTTTAAGACAGGGTTTCTCTGTGTAGCCCTGGCTATCCTGGAACTAGCTCTGTAGACCAAGCTGGCCTCAAACTCACAGAGATCTGCTATTGTTTGCCTCCTAAGTGTTGGGATGAGGCATACTCATTGCTCCTAGGGTACTATGTCTTCTAGGCCTTCTCAGAGAAACTGAAATGGGACATAGTCACAAAACTGAAATGTTATTAACAATAAGACGAGATGGGCTAAAAGTTAAAAAAAAAAAAGACACATTTCTTTCAGTATTTTAAGTGGTGTTTTTTAGTTTAGGAGCTCATTCTTAAAACTTAAGACAAGGATGGGTATATCATAAGACCTGATCACACTTGATACTCTGGCAACAGCATAAGAGCAATGTGTCCTCAATTCACTATGATTTACAGATCCAAATTAAATCTGCCTGAATCTGTCTTAAGTTCAATCATTTACTTACATCATGGTTACCACACATGATAAAGAGGCCTTGCTATTTTGAGTGCTAATCTTAATTATAACAACCTACTATATGTGTTACTGTTTATGTGATTTGATGTTTTGAGTATTGACATGTCTTCTAGATTCCCTTCAAATGATGGCCTGACAATCTCCAAGCAAGATCATACATAGCCTCTTAGTCCAGATAGGGTGAGACTTGGTACTTGGATAGGCAGGCTCAGCATCCCTATTAAGTCCAAAGGAACTATAAAAAAGTAAGCCCTCCTCCTTCTCAATCCCTTAAGATTCAGAAGGGAAATCAGGAAGGCTAGAAAGACAGGGAAGTGTGGAGGCGGGGGAGGGGGGAGGACTTCCTCACCAGGTGAAGCATCTTGCTTGAGATCTCATCTCAATGGCTACTTAAGGTCTTACTCTCTTCTCAGCTATAAACCTGAATTTTTCTAGGACTCTCACCAGAAACCCCGTTTACAGGATGAAGACAAGCACTAAAGCCTGGCAACCCCAGCATTTCCTGGTTTTACCCTAATTTACATTATCAAATCTCATCCATGGCATCCCCAAGCCACCTCCCCTCACTTACCAAAAGAAAGAGAAGACAAGTTTCTTACAACCCTTTGAAAAATAACTTGAGAGACACCAAAGTAGTATATGTGACAAGTAAAGACAGTTGCCACTGTTCCTTCAACTCTTCACGGTGTCCTAACTTCCGCCACCCTCACTTAGAGAAGCCAACAGCCATGCTGTTGTAGATGCTCTACTTTCTCTTTTCTCCTTGGGGTATTTTCCTTAAACCTCATGATTAAGCCTATATTCAAATAGCTTTAATTCTCAATTCTGCTTCAAACTGGCCACTCCTAAAATTCTTTTCTTCATCCAACTCTGAGTTGACCTTGTTGAGGTCCTTTAGTGATAATGGTTGAGGTGGCCACACAAACCTGTGTATCTGCTCCTTCACCACTGACAAAATGATTCTCCCGCCTCAGCCTCCTGAGGAGCTGAGCGTACAGGCTTGCACCAGCACATCCAACTTGCATTTTCTTCTTAGAAGGCTGGACATGCACTTTGTGGATGATCTTGTCTGCTGTGCTCTCTTCATTTGAAGTTTTTTCTTCATATTTTGCTTCTACAAACTTTGCATTCTTCTCTTGAATTCCAATCACCTATAGCAAATACTGTAGCTAAACAATGCTGTGTCCATTTCTAAACTCTTGTTTGAAGCTACTGAAATAGAAAAGCAAATAAACTTTATCTTCAGCTTCTCTTGTAATAGCATTTTGATCAGGGAAATATCACTCAGCAAGATATCTCTCCTCAGAGAGGTTAAGTCCAGCTCAGAAAAAAAAAATCCTCTTTTGGGGGGGGGGTTGTTTTTGAACCAAGGTTTCTCTGTGTAGCCCTGGCTATCCTAGAACCTGCTCTAGAGACCAGACTGGCCTCAAACTCAGAAGTCTGCCTGCTTCTGCCTCCTGAGTGCTGGGATTAAAGGTGTGTGCCACCACTGCCTGGTTAAAATAATCCTTTTGAACGTATGTTTTTTATCCTAAGTCTCTAACCTGTTACCTCTTTTTTCCTAGCTAATTCTTATTTGAGAAGCTCCAACTAAAGAAGTAGGCTGGGTGTCATTTGCTGCTAACTGCACAGCTCTCCCATTTATTTCATACTATGAAGATTACTATTAGATAATGGCCTGGCTAGCTAGTCAAAATCTTTGTATTGCTCTCTACTAGTCAATTTTACCACTGTATTCCCAACACCTAATTACAGTCATTTGTATATGAGATGCACTGGACAAGGATTTGGATGAACCTGATAAAGCACTGTTATCAAGTGCTTATAAATTAGGGGATAGCTCCACTCCATGAATGCTAATTACATTCTTACTTCTAGCTCTCTATAAAATCTCTGAATAGTTGAAGACTTCTAACACTTCAAGAGACTAACAAAACAAAACAAAAACGATCCAGGACAATGATTTGAAAATGTTCTCAATTAAAATTGGTTTTGTTTGTAAAGGGGGACAGAGGCAGAATAAGTTGAGCCTCAAACTGAAAACACTGAGTAAAAAGTAAATTAAGTATGTATTTGTGCTGAGCAAGCTACACTGTCTCTTCCTACAATGTCAGAATTACTGAGTGGCAGGCAGCACACTCATGCTATGTCAGTTTCCTTACCATGACCTTACCAAGACTCCTGGTTTCACTTGATAAGCATGACCACACCCGTCCCAAGTCCTACATCACAATTCATCATACATGGTGGGTTTAGGCTGCGGAGAGGCTGAAAGGGTTATGGGTGCCACAGGAATTTAGAAGTCTGTACAAAGAGCCCATACATACATGCTGCAGGTGGTGAGGTAAGGAACTACCCACCATTCAGGATGCGTCAAGGTGTAGAGCTGCTAAAATACAGATGAGTCTGAGGGTCTGAATGGCTTAGAAGAGAACAATTTCAAATCAGCAGAATCAAATCATGCTGCTGAGGTACAGTGCACAGTATGATGTGGTGAAGATCCTGGGCAGAGGCCAAGCCACTTGACAAGGTGAGGAGTCTGCATTGCTGGCATGCCACTCTTAGATGCCTTTCCCTTTGATGTGTTTCAGAGGAAGAAGATCACATCATTTGTTATCCAGTTTGATAGACTCACATACCTAGTTTTTGCTTTGTTTTTTGTTTTTGAGATGGTCTTACAGTATAGCCCATGCTGACCTTAAATTCAAAATCCTCCTGAATCAGTCTTACTAGTGATGATGTAACAGGTATGTGCCAGGATACCTACCCATGCCTAGTGTTCCTAAGGTGGTTTGATAGTGTGTGTCCATGTGCATTTGATGTGTTAAGTTCACAAATCAGCATGAATAACTTACCAGGCTATGCCTCTTGACTGTGCCATGAAGCTGTTAGTTTTGTTTTGTTTTGTTTTTTTTCCAAGAAATTCTGTATGTGCAACCTCTGGTGATTATTCACTTGCCCAGACAAAATGTCACATCTGCTGTGGATGTCTTTCTGTACACTGTGAATATGTGTTGCTCTGACTGGTTGATAAATAAAGCTGTATTGGCCTATGGCAAGGCAGCTTAGAAGCAGGCAGGAAATTCAAGCCAATAGACAGGAAGAAGAAAGGGGAGGCAGAGAGAGACACTGCTAGATTCTGCCAGGAGAAGCAAGATGTAAAAGTACCAGTAAGCCACAAGCCATGTGGCAAAGTATAGATTTACAGAAATGGGTTAATTTAAGATGTAAGAGCTAGCTAGCGAGAAGCCTGAGCCATTAGGCTATATAATTTGAAAATAATATATGCTTCTGTGTGTTTATTTGGGACCAAGCGGCTGCAGGACGTGGGTGGGAGAGATTCATCCTAACTGCAGGGCCCGGGTGGGACACAGTAAAACTTCCAGCTACACACATCTTTCTTCCTTACCTCTTTCAATCAAAATGAAGTAACTCAGACAAATTAGTGCTTACCACAATGGAGTAATTCAGCTTAAGGAACAACCTGATTGCTACAATAGTCTTAAAACAACCACCATTAAAAACTGGCTATCAATATTCCTTAGAATAACTGTTCTACAATCCAAGTGAGAAAATGCATCCAACATTGTACACAGAATACAGAAATGCTATCCATATTACTTGATATACCCAAGGAAACCTTGAGCATGCTCTTAATCCTACTGTCTGGAAAGCTGAAGCAGGATTGAGAATTCTAGGCTTGGGGTACATAGTGAAACTCTCCAAAATGAGGTGAAGAGCTATAATATAGCTGAGCAGTGCTCCTTGTCCAGCATGCTCAAGGTTCAGCATGCTCACGGCCCTGGGTGCCATCTCAGCACTGTAAAAATCAATTTAAAAATGCCTCCAAACTAAGATTCCAAGTTAGCAAGAAAGTTCATTTCACCATATGCTCAGGGTTCAGGGCTTATTACTGTTTTTTCCATTTCCAAGGCTGGGTATTTCCCTGCCAGAGAGACATCATAACACTGTCCAGTACCTCAGGGACAAGACCAGGATGCACTTCAATAAGGGTGACAATTGCTATCTTAGTAGGCCTGGAGAACACATCTGATCAAAAAGGGTATTTCTTGAGCGTTAAAATCTAACGGGATTTGCTTTGCCAGGTTTGACTTGCTTCAGGAAATGTCAGCCCTTGCTGGGTTTTCCTTTTGCAGTAGTGATGTCAATCAATCCTATGACTGACCTTGTTCGATTTTGGAAGCATAAAATTTTCTGATTTTACAGGTTACAGCTGGAAAGGAATTTTGCGTCAAGATGAATCAGACTCAGTCTTACCTAACCCTGATTTAGATGGTGTTTAAATAAGACTGGGTTATCACATCTAATGGAACAAACTAAGACTGAGGGACTATTAGGATAGAAAGAATTTTCCATTTACATTTTCACATAGGAACATGAATTTTGTGGGGCCAATAGTGGAGCATTATTGAATGAATTCATATCTCTTCCCAAAATTCATACTGATGCCTTAAGCCCCAGCACGGTTTCATTAGGAGTAAGGAAGTAATTATGATTAAATTAGATCATATTAGGGGCCCAAATTTTGCTTGAACTAGTGTCTATAGCAGAAGACACTGCAGTCTTCTGTTTGAGTTCCTTTCCTGTGTGCCCTCACCTCGATTACATGCATACACATGAAAGTTATGTGAGGTATATAACAAGAAGGCAGTCCATATGCAAGCCAGAAACCTCCACAAACAGAACCTGTTGGACCTGCACATAGCACTCGCAGGTTCCGGAACTGTGCGTGCACAATTGCCACTTCAGCTGCCTAGTCTATGGTGTTTTGTTATGACAATCTGAGGAGACCACTACCCTGAGAAAAAGTGGGAGCACATTCTTCATGTGGCCATACACAGCATGAAAGAGTATCTACATATGCTATTGTTTATATATGGTGACTGCCAAAAGAACAGAGGTTACCAGAAAAAAAAGGTGGAAGCATTCTATGAAATTTTGACTTTTCTATTTTTTTCTGATATATTACTTCTATTAGAAATTTCAAAAAATTAAGTTTTCAAAGGAAAGTTAAAATACTGTACCTGCATTTCCTAAATTTCAGTCACTCAGATCTGTGATTTTTGTTATTTGTGTCCTAGCCACTTGTGAACATTCACTCAGCTTTTTAAAAGTCTAAATCAACCTATTTCACCTTTTTCAATCTAGAATGGTTTGCAGTTTTATTTTTCTGACAGACATTGAAACTAATTATTTTAGAATGCTTATCCATAAACATTATCCTACAAGCATCTCATGTTTCAGGAGTGGTACAGAAGGCACACTTTAAAAAGTACTTCTGGATACAAAATCTGATTATCATGGTGGCTTAAAACCATATTAGTCCTAAGAGAAAATTCCTATCTCTATTTTACAATTAAATCACTTCAGAAGTAGTAATATGAAACATATAAACATTTTAATTTCCTCTGGCTGAATGATTACATTGCACTAAATATAACTAATACTGTTTTTTTTTTTTTTCATTCAGACTCATCGAGTCAAGTTGGTCTCTGAGTGACTATGTAAACCAAGGATGCAGGTGAACTCTAACCCCACTCCCCCACTTCTCTAACGCTAGGGTTCCAGGGCTCTGTGCATGCTAGGTAAGCACTCCACCACCTGAGCTACAGCCCTAGAACCTAAATGTAACTTGGAATATTTTACACAGTTAAAAGTTTTAAAATATTGGGAAGCTGAGGCAGGATCACCATCACAAGTTTGAAGCCAGTCAAGGCTACATTGTGAGTTTCAGGTCAACTTGAGCTACAGAATAAGATCATGTCTGGAAAAATCAAAACAACAAAAATTTAAGAATATAAAGACTTTCAATACTGTTAAACCAAATGTGTTCGGCTTTTACAAATTAAAAACTGAATATCAAATGATTGAGATTTAAAAGCATTTGATAAAGTTATATAGGTTATGCAATATGGCAGTTCATTTGTTCAAGGCTGTAGCCAGGGCTGTATGCAGGGCACACTCCTCATCAGGGAAACGAAGGCAGGTCTGAAGTCTCTGAAGTCTCTCTCATAATGATAACATTTTTTGAACAATAGTGCTTCATCTCTAAGTGACTCAGAAACTAGCAAAGCAACTCCACTGTGGGCTGAGGGTGTGGCTCAGTGGCAGGGTGCTTGCTTAGGCTACAGATTTCATCCCCAGTATCAGACAAAATTGATATAACCTTGACCCAAATCATTTGTAAAACTTAAAGTCTTATCTCTACTACTAATTATGAGTTAAAAGTACACACAGCCTGACCTAGGTATTCATATTTATACAATGAATATGCTTTGGTTCATTTTTCAGTGGCCTGATATAATGAGTTTTTAATTTTTATATGTCAAACCACATTTATTACTTGATAAGGGAAGAAAGGCAATTATTTATTGATAGGTGAAAGTATTTGTCATTAACCTTTATTTATTCCTCTTTTAAAAACATGCATTTCAGGACCTAGGGAGATGATTCAGTGATTGAGAGTGCTCGAATTGCAAGTGAGCATGAGGAATTGAGTTCAAATGCCCAGCACCCACGTAAAAAGCTGGGCATGGCTACAAGTGCCCGTAACCGCAGCACTGAGAAGGGTGTAGGGAGCAGAGACAGGCAGATCCTGGGAGCTGGTTAACCAGCCAGGCAACCCAAATGGCAAAACCCTGTCTCAAAGCAGTAAGGTGGAGAGTGATATATCCAAGAAAGACACCTGACTGTTCAGGGATCCATGGCTTTCTCAGAGGCCTCAATGAAAGGACAAAAGGAACCTAGTTCTGTGTCCTTGCCCAGGAGCAGACTTGGCAAGGTCCAGTCTGGGGCTGTTGGCCAGGGCCTCAAAGACAAGGTTTTGGTTCCTAGGAACTTGGCTCCTCCACCCCCGAAAGAGACTGGAGTAATCAGTCCCAAGGCCACTATGTACTCAGTCAGTGATGCACTTAAGATAACCTGTGTTCCCTTTTGTACAACATTGCTTGACTGGCTTCCTGCTGACTTTGTCACACTATATGATAGTTGCCGCTGACTTGGTCCCATTTCTCCCCTGGAAACAGTATATAAGATGCTGTACACTTAAGAATCTTGTTTGGCAGCTGGGCGGTGGTGGCGCAGGCCTCTAATCCCAGCATGCGGGAGGCAGAGCCAGGCGGATCTCTGTGAGTCCGACGCCAGCCTGGGCTACAGAGTGAGTTCCAGGAAAGGTGCAAAGCTACACAGAGAAACCCTGTCTCGAAAAAAAAAAATCTTGTTTGGCATAAGATCTCCTGTCCCCAGTTTTCCTATTTTCTTCATCTTCTCATCTCCTACCCATCTCACTTAGGACCCTGTCACTGAAGAATGGCATACTGGTCCAGGTCATCTGACATCCTGCTCTGGCCTCCATATATGCCCTTTGAGTGCACTCATACACATGTATGCACCACACACAAAGCATACTTTCAGCAGGGTGTGGTAGTTCAAGCCTATAATCCTAGATGTTGTGCAATATTAGATAAAGATGTGTTATACTCATTTATGCTGTGGAATATATGTTTAAAGATGCAAAGGTGTGCTGCATTCTTTTATGTTGCATGTGTTTAACTCTGTGAAGCTGTGTTACTTTGCCTGTCTAAAACACACGATTGGTCTAATAAAGAGCTGAATGGCCAATAGCTTGGCAGGAGAAGGAAATAGGCAGGGCTGCCAGGCAGAGAGAATAAATAGAAGAAGCAGGAGAGAAAAGAGGAGCAAGAAAAGGAGGAGGACATCAGGAGCCAGGCAACCAGCTACACAGCAAGCCACAGAGTAAGAAGTAAAGAAAGGTATATAGAATAGTGAAAAATAAATGCCCAGAGAAAAAGGCAGATGGAATAATTTAAGAAAAGTTGGCTAGAAATAAGCCAAGCTAAGGCCGGGCCTTCATAATTATATAAGAATAAGACTCCGTGTATTTATTTGGGAGCCGGGTGGCAGGCCCCTAAAGAGTAAAAAGTAAAACAAACAACTACACCTAGCACAAGAGAGACTGAGGCTTAAAAGCTGCTGCAAATTCAAAGGCCTGACTGGGCTACAGTGTGAGACCCTCTCTCAAAAACCAAAACAAACTAAAAAGCATGCCTTCCACCTTTGACTTTATGGCTCCTCTATTACATTTTTTTCTCAACCATTCTCTTTTACAAATGTGCTTTACTATAGGTCTATCAGCATCTTTGTCCATCAACATTCAGTCTCTTACAAGAAACAAGGGAAGAGTATCAGGAGTTCTCCAGGAAACTCTCACTGAGTAAGGGATCTATGAGGCACCAAAACAACCTCCTGGAATCCCTATAGGAGATCAAAGGTACAGCCACTAGCCGGGCTGCTTAACAGCTGCTGCCTGGCATCAGCTTCAATGGCCTTCCAGAGTCCTGAATGGAAAATGGATAACACCTAAGGAACATGGTCCTTAGACCTTTAAAAATCTTTTATACTGCCAGTCATTTTCCTCAAGTATAATAAATCACTGATTTACCTATTTTACAAAAGAAAATGTAAATAATCAAATAAAGTCATTTTGAAGTTGAATATTTATTTGAATATTATTTTCCCCTGCAAAAGCACTCAATATGTAATAAAAATAAACCAAATTTGTGAGACTTTTAAAAATATATATAGCCATTTTTGAAAAGTGAAAAGTTGGTCTCTGTTTTCAATGGCAATAAGGAAGACACTGTTATTTTAAAACTACCATTTAAAAAGTAGTATTTTAAGAAATGTATACTATATTAACATGATGTGTTCTACAGAATGGATACATATATGAATGCCAATCTGAATATGGAAGAAATATATGTGTTAAAAATCACACTGGAGAAACAAATGTTCTTTAAAAAAGAACCTGCTAGTAAACCTCATAAACTTTCACACGTGGGATTTATAAAAAGAAAACATTCCATCTACCCCATCCCCACAAGAAAAGAAAGAAAAATGGGCAAAATGTGCTCAGTTTGAATAGAGCCATTACAGAAACACTCATTTCTGTACAACATGGAAGCCTGGTTACACAGCCAATGGTAACTTCCTAAAGTGCATCTTTTGAAGATTTGTCTAATAAATAATTCCAATCTCAAATATAAAATACTTAACACAGACATGCAATAACAAAACTAAATCATTATAGTGTAAAGTTTTTAAAACTACTTTTAGAACTTTTGATTCACCAAAGAATAAAGACATCAATACAATAGGCATTTTCATTCTCCAACAGTATGCACTGTGTGCTCTTGTTATTTGGCAAATCTTTTGGAGTCGAACAAAAATAATGCAGTCTAAACAATATTTCTTCTGTCAATATAATAGGATTCCTCAGGCAGAGCGGTAAAGCGCAGAGAAGAGTTAGATTTTGGGAAGTTTTGGTGCATTAACCACAGGGTTTGCCTCCTGCAAGTATCTCCTCCCTGCACTCTTGTAGTCATAGGTGCAGCCATGAGTTTCTGCATAGCGATGAGATGCACAGAAGTTGTTTCCACATCTAAAGCACAAAAAAAGTGTATGTGAATAGTCAGATTGCCACAGAGGGCTCATCTCTTTAGGAGAGAAAAGCAGGCCTTCAGGTAGTCCAGCAAAAGCCCTCTGGACCTCCTTAGCAATTTCAGCACGGATAGTCCCTTCTACTCGTAAGTATAAAGGCCCTAAAAAACAGTGCCTGTTCATGAATAACAGGTATGTATCTTTTTGAAGTAAAAAACTGAAAAGCTGGTACCATGTCCATCATATCTCTTACATTTAGTAAATTTGAATTCTAAAAAATTAAGTCTCATGAGAAAATGAGGCTATGTAAAAATTAGCTATGTAAGGCTGGACATGGTGGTGTATGCTTTTAATCTCAGCAGGAGGCAGAGACAGAGGCAAGCAGATCTTTGTGAATTCAAGGCCAGCCTGGTGTACATAGCAAGACTTAGGCCAGCCATGGTTACATGATGAAAGTCTGTCTAATAAAACAAATAAAACCTGCAAACCAACAAAAAGCTAAGACATGAGAGAACGTAAAACACATTCCAGAAAAAAAAAAGAAAAAAAAGTTATTTTTATGTGAGCAGAATGCATTCTAAAAGGCCACAATTCTTTTCAATGTTTGTCCTCACACTAAGAGCAGGTATCAATCAATGCTAATGAAAGATATACTTATGAAAAGAAATAATAACTATTTAAAAATATATATCATATATCTTGAAATAACTGTACCAAATGTTAAACTATAGAATCTACAAGGAGGGAAGGAAGGGCTCTTCCAAGCAGAATTCAAATAAATCAATTGGCTTCAATGTCCTCGTTCAAGGACAGTGGAGTCTCTACTTAGGCCTTTTGGAAACTGATGAGCTAGCTATCTTTCTCTGGCCAGTTAGGAATTCATCTGAGGGTTGCTACTAGATCATCATCTTGATATTATGAATGGCCATTTAAACATTGTTTTATTCTGATTAACCCCCATGCTGAGTCCCCACAGAGAAAGTCTCTCAGCTTCTCCAGGGCCACCTGCCTGCATTCGAAGCTAGTGGCCAGTCCTGTTTTCTTTCCACAAAGAAAACAATGTTTCGTTATTTTCTTCTTTGTTTGAAGAGGGGCTTTCACAGGTGGAAGGTGGTGGGTGCTTTCTCCTGTTTAGAGAAAGAACACCCCATTAATACAAACATAAAATTCTAAATTTGAACAGCTACTAAGTAGAACATTCCTGTCTTAGTATCAGTCTATACAAATTTAATTTGTAATATTTTATATCTAAAGTGAAGTGCAGTAAAATTTGTGTGCATGTGATGTTTCTAACTAGGACTTGGATTTTTCAGGTCGTCTTGTATACACTGATACTGTTCTGACTACACCTAAGGGTAATCAATATAAATACAGTACAGCAAACATTAAAAAATTTCTTGAACCCTCTTGAAACAATATAATCATTCTGATCGTAAATATCAAGAAGTATCAGAATATCATGAAATTGATCTTTTAAACCACAGAAAGTAAAATTTGTCAACAACAAACAAGCCATTTTTTTCCCCAAAACTTCAATTTATTTACCTTAAAGATAACAGAACACAGGGGCTAGTGAAAGGGCCTGGGAGGTAAAGGCAACCTGAATTCAATAACTAAGACCTACATAGTAGAAAGAGAAAACTATAATCCCAGCACTCGGGAATCAGAGGCAGGCGGATCTCTGTGAGTTCAAGGCCAGCCTGGGCTACAGAGTGAGTTCCAGGAAAGGCGCCAAAGCTGCACAGAGAAACCCTGTCTCTAAAAAGCAAAAAAGAAAGAGAAAACTAACCTGCGAGTCCCTGGCTTCTACCATGGCATGCACCTGCCTCTATTGTTCAAGAGAGAGGTCCTTGTTGAGAGAGAGTTGGAGGGGAGCAGAGGGGATAGATATAATTGTATTTCATTGTATCCATGCACACAAATTTCAAAAATAAAGAAAAAATTCTTTAAAAGAAATAGTGAAACAATGTTTTAAGTGCTTTTAATGCCAACTCAGTTTACATAAGTAAACTCAGTTTACTCAGTAAAAAGCCTCTGAACATTTATTTTTGTTGTTGTTTTGGTTTTTAGAAACAGGGTCTCTCTACATAGCCCTGGCTGTCCTGGAACTCACTATGTAGACCAGGCTGACCTCAAACTTAGATATCTGTCTGTTTCTGCCTCCTAAGTGCTTGGATTAAAGCTTTCTACCATACCCAGCTATGTCTGAACATTTTAAATGTGTTATATAATATATATAATATATAAAATTATATAATATATAAAATATATTATCAATAGTGACTGAGTGTATTTAGCTTAATTCTATAGTACTTCTAGCTTTCCAAATATATTTACTAAATTCTTTACCATTGTAACAATTTGATGTTTTGGCTTTAAAATAGAAACACATCTGTTACAATGAAAGAAATAAGTCAATCATTAATTGCCAAGTTATGTAGTTTTTAAATGGACTAAAATATGAATAACGCTTAGGTCTTAAGCAGAGAGGCTCAAAGCTGCTGTCCATAGTTGTTAAAAGGAACAATGCAAGTACATGGAGATGTCTGGTAGTATTCAAAGGCCAAGGAAGACAGCAAGAACAAGTCATAGGAATGGGCAGGGCACTGTTCATGGTGTATAGCCATTCTCCATCACTGTAAAAGGTGTGGGAAGGGCACTGTCGATGGTGTGTAGCTATTCTCCATCACAGAAAACAGTGTGGGAGGCCTGAGATTAACATTTATTTGGTAATTAAAGTTTTGTAAGATCCTTTATGGGTTCATATTTTGGATTTTCAATTAGTGGGTTCTATGCATTTGGTTTTTTAAAATCAGAGACTGAGTAACTGTAAGCCGAGCAAAACAAATCTGCTTTATTACTTGTCTAAAAGGCATTCCTAGTTCTTACACAAGGCTAGAAAACAAAATTGAAATAACAACTGAATGACCCTAATGGTGTCTGCAGCACCAATCGAATTAATGAAAGCTTGTTTTCTCAAATGCCACTGGGAGTATCCAAAACATTTCACTATGGTGATGGAGTACTTTTTTCTTCTTAAAGAAATAATAAAGAGGACTGAGGGTATTGCTTAGTGGGAGAGCACATGCTAAGCCTTCATATGACCCCATGTTTAATCTCCAGCTCTCAAATAAGTAAATAAAGCAGCATGGGGGATCTATTAGAGAATGGCCAATGGGAGCTCATCTACTAGCAACTGTTTTTGAAATTCATGAAATTCAGGCTTAGTATATTCTTTCTTAATTGATGGTGGGAAAATCTGTTGATATAACTTAGTTCAGTACAGCCACGTTTTCATCATTTCCTTTCTTTTGGGATGCTTAACTCAAGGATTTTTTCAACTTGTTTCATTCAAGTACTTCTGTGAGTATTCACATAGTTGTGACAAATAAGAAGTGGCACAAAAACAGAGCAGCAGTTAGCTTCTGTGAGAAGTTTCTGTGAAGCCTCAACCCATTCAGAGATAACTGTTGGTCAGTCATCTGGTCCATGCTAGGTGCCATTGCTAATATATGACCTTCTAGTATTTTTAACTAGCATTGAAGCCTAACTTTCCAGACTCATTTCCTGCCATTTACCATTTTAAGCATTCCCTTGAATAAAATAGCATCCATAATTTCTTCTTCTGGTAAAATACTTATCCTGTAAGACATATCAAATGTTATCAACTGTTCTCCAGAGCATCCTCTCATACGTGTGTCAAACATGAGCAAAATGAAATAACACTCAAGTGAGGAGTACTTCTCAGAACAGAATGAAAGGTATTTGTGATAATTAACTCCTTTATGGTTCCTAGCTAAATATTTGATCTAATGCAATAATCACTCACCCAACAGAAAGCCAAAAGGTCACAAATTAATGTTCCAAATGCAAGCTTGCTAGTAAGCTGTCTAAAGCTGATGGCTACAACAATGGGTAAAATCTCTAAGGGATACCTGATAGTGAAGAGAACCAACGAAAGAACTTAGTAATTTACTTTAAAGATATACAGATCCTTCTAGGTACCCAGGGTGAGGAAACAGCAGCAGATGTCATAAGCTCTAGTTTGAGGAATCATGGGTTGTTGGCAGCTCTTGATGCCTTGAACACAAATTAGATCAAACAAAAAGGTTATATGGGGACAGCAAGAAATTTTAAAACATTACAGAAGACATGGATTTTTAATAAAGGGGTTGGGCACAACCTTGCTGGTAAAGGATTTGCCTGGAATGCTCAAGGCCTTGAATTTGATCCCCACCATCACAAAACAAACAATACCCTAACTAGGAAGAAAACAAAAGCAAATAAAAACAAAAAGAAAACTCAATAACCTCATGTTGTCTAATTAAAAGGGAGGAAAGAGAACCGGGGATATAATCTTGGTGGTAAACCATGTGCTTCGCAGGAACAAGGCCCTGAGACTGGCCCTCAGCATCATGCAGGAAAGAAAAGGGGGAAAATACTGAGAGAAAGAACAGCCAAGAACCAAGGACCTAAAACTCATGTAAAGTGGCAGTGCCACAGCAGCCAGTGGGCTGGACCTCAGCAGTAGCAGTGTCAGGAGAGCAGTGGGGGATGGAAGGAAGACTGTTGAAGCACAGGCCCCAGGCAGAGGTAACAGAACAAACTCCCCCAAAACTCCATTCTGAGGGCAGGACAGACCTGAGTGCATCGAGGGAAAAATAAAATTTCTAAAATTAAAAGAAAATACATGAGCCACACCTCTGGCAGAAGCCCCCTGCTCCACCAGAGGCCACACCAGCACCCAGATGCCCAGAGGCTACACTGGCACCCAGAACCCCAAAGGACCTCCTGACTAGACCAGAGGCCACTCTGGCTGCCAGAGCTAGAGCCCCTAATTCGAGCAGAGACCCTCTACTCAACCACAGGTCACTCTGGCAAGAAGACCAGGAGGAAACAGAAACCAAGGAACAAAACACCCATCCAACAAAGACAAACTCAGAAATCAGCACGGAGACCCATAACCATGCCAAACCCAGTCACCTAACTACTAGCATAAGAACACAACAGCCAGGGCAATGTGTCACCACCAGAGCTTAACCATCTGTCTATAGCAAGCCCTGAATATTCCAACTTGGAGCACAAGAAAACAACCTTAAAACCAACTTTATAAAGATGACAGAGACCCTTAAAGAGAAAATGAACAAATCCCTTAGAGAAATACAGGAAAACATACACACACGTGCACACACACACACACACACACACACACACACACACACACAAAACAACAATTGGAAGCAGTGAATAAATCCCTTAAAGAAATTCAAGAAGAAACAAACAAACAATTGAAGAAAATTAATAAAACTGTTCAAGACCTGAAAATGGAAATAGAAGCAATAAAGAAAACACAAACTGAGGGAATTGTGGAAATGGAAAATGTAGGTAAACAAACAGGAACGACAGATGCAAGTATCATCAACAGAATACAAGACATGAAAGAGAAAAAGAATCTCATGTGTTGAAGATGTGATTGAAGAAATAGATACATTGGTCAAAGAAAATGTTAAATCTAAAATATCCCTGACACAAATCATCCAGGAAATCTGGGATACCATGAAAAGCCAAACCTAAGAATAATAGGAATAGAAGAAGAAGAATCGCACCTCAAAGGCCTAGAAACGACTTTTAACAAAATCATAGAAGAAAATTTTGCTACCCTAAAGAAGTACATGGTTATAAAGGTACAAGAAGCTTACAGAACACCAAACAGATGAGACCAGGAAAGAAAGTCCCCTCAACACATAATAATCAAAACACTAAACACAAAGAACAAGGAAAGAATATTAAAAGCTGCAAAATAAAAGAGCCAAATAACATATAAAATCAGACCTATTAGAATTATACCCAACTTCTCAATGGAGATTCTAAAAGCCAGAAGGTCCTGGACAGATGTCCTGCAGACTATAAGGGAACACAGATGCCAGCCCAGATTACTATACTGGTTGATTGATTACTTTCAATCACCATAGATAAAGAAAATAAGATATTCCATTATAAAATCAAATTTAAACAACATCTATCCACAAATTCAGCCCTATAGAAGGTACTAGAAGGAACACTCTAACCCAAGAGGTTAACTACACCCACAAAAAAACAGGCTCTCACCAGCAAAACCCTAAGAGGGGAAACACACACACACACACACACACACACACACACACACACACACACACAAACACACACATGCGTGCACATGCTACCACCACCACCAACAACAAAAACATATTAACAGGAATTAACAATCATTTGTCATTGATGTTTTTCAATATCAATGGACTCAATTTCCCAATAAAAAGACACAGACTAACAGAATGAATGCGAAAACAGGATCCATCCTTCTGCTGCATATAAGAAACACACCTCAACATCAAAGACAGATGTTACCTTAGAGTAAAGGGTTGGAAAAAGTTTTTCTAAGCAAATGGACATAAGAAACAAACTGTTGTAGTCATTCTAATATCTAAGAAAACAGACTTCCAACCAAAGTTAATCAAAAGAGACAGGTCACTTTATACTCATCAAAGGAAAAATCCACCAAGGTGATTTCTCAGGTCTTAACATCTCTGCTCCAAACACAACAGCATGCACATTTATAAAGGAAACACTACTAAAGCTTAAATCATACACCAACCCTCACAGATTGAAGAGAGAGACTTCAATACCCTATCCTCACCAATGGACAAGTCATGCAGACAAAAACTACACAGAGAAATAATGGAGCTAACAGGCACTATGGACCAAATGGACCTAATAGAGATCTACAGAACATTTACCCAAACACAAAAGAATATACTTTCTTCTCAGCATCTCATGTAACAGTTTCTAAAGCTGACCACATACTCAGTCACAGAGCAAGTCTCAACAGAGAGAAGAAAACTAAAATAACCCCCTGCATCCCATCAGACCACCATGGATTAAAGCTGGATATCAACAACAAGAGAGACAACAGAAAGCCTACAAACTCATGGAAATTGAACAGCTCTCTGCTGAATGACTACTGGGTCAAGGCAGTAATAAATAAATAAATTAAAGACTTGCTAGAATTCAATGAAAATGAATGCACAACATATCCAAACTTATGGGACACAATGAAAGCGGAGATAAGAGGAAAGTTCATAGCACTAAGTGCCCTCATATATAAACTGCAGAGATCTCATACTAGCAACTTAACAGCACACCTGAAAGCTCTAGAACAAAAAGAAGCAAACATAACCAAGAGGAGTAGATGGCAGGAAATATACTGAGTACTAATATCAATAAAATAGAAACAAAGAAAATAATATAAAGAATTAATGAAGCAAAGAGATGGTTCCTTGAAAAAAATCAACAAAATAGACAAACCCTTATCCAAACTAAAAGACGGAGAGAGAATATCCAAATTAACAAAGCAGAAATGAAAAGGGAGACATAACAACAGACATTGAGGAAATCCAAGGAATCATTAGGTCATACTTCAAAGGTGTACTTCACAAAACTGGAATATCTAAAAGAATGGACAATTTTCTTGATAGATTGTAGCCAGAAGTTTACCTGTGTCCTGCCCAGTCCACAGCTGCTCAGAGCTGCTCAGACCCAAGTAAACACATGGATTATATTAATTAAAACTGCTTGGCTATTAGCTCAGGCTTACTACTGACTAGCTCTTACACTTAAACCCAGCCCATTTCTGTTAATCTATATGTTGCCACATTTTCCATGGCTTTACCTGTGTGCCATTACATGCTGCTCCCTGGACGGCAGCCTGGCATCTCCTCACTCAGCCTTCCTTTTCTTAAAATTCTCCTTGTCTGCTTATCCCACCTATACTTCCTGCCTGGCTACTGGCCAATCAGTGTTTATTAAACTAATGTACAAAAGCATTATCCCACAGCATTTCCCTTTTCTGTCTAAACAAAAGGAATTTTGGAAGTTGCTTACAATGCATTTCCTATTTAGTTAGGTAATATTATATCCTTCTGGGGTCTTTGATGTAATTGAAGACTAGATAGTTATTTTCCCTGGTTATGATAAGAGATAAGTTAGATATGAAACCTTGGACTCATAAATATAGGATAAATAAAAATATTTTCTTTGAATTTACCAAATATAAGTGGACTGGATATTGTAACTGTGATTCTTGCTTGATAACTGTTCTATTATATGTAATTTTACTATGTTAAAGTTAAAACTTTCCTTTTTGAAAAAAAGCAAAGGGGAAGTGCTGTGGATGTCTTTCTTTATGCTGTGAATATGTGTTGCTCTGATTGGCTGATAAATAAAGCCATTTGGCCTATGGCAGAGCAGCTTAGAGGCAGGCGGGAAATCCAAACAGATAGACAGGAAGAGAAAGGAGAGGCAAGGAGATGCTGCCAGCCGTCACCAAGAGAAGCAAGATGTAAAAATGCCAGTAAGCTACAAGGCACATAGCAAAGTATAGATTTATAGAAATGGGCTAATTCAAGATATAAGAGATAGCTAGCAAGAAGCTTGCCATGGCCATAGTTGAAAAATAATATAAGTCTGTGTGTGTTTATTTGGGACCAAGCAGCTGCAGGACATGGGTTGGGGAGATTCCACAGGACCAGAGAAAACATCCAGCTACAACAGATACCACTTACCAAAGTTAAATTAAGATCAGATTTAACAATTTAACAAATAGACCTATAACCCCTAAGGAAATAGAAGCAGTCATTTAAAGTCTCCCCACAAAAAAAAAGCCCAGGGCCAGACAGTTTTAGTACAGAATTCTACCAGACTTTCAAAGTAGAGTTAATACCAATACTCCTCAAAGTATTCCACAAAACAGAAACAGAAGGAACATTGCCCAATTCATTTTATGAGGCCACATTCACCCTGATACCCAAACCACACAAAGATGCAACAAAGAAAGAGAATTATAGACCAATTTCCCTCATGAACATTGATGCAAAAATACTCCATAAAATACTCACAAAATGAATCCAAGAACACATCAAAAAGATCATTTACCATGATCAAGCAATGACTCTCAATGCTAATGGTCTCAACTTTCTACTTAAAAACAAACAAACAACACAGACTAGCAGACTGGATTAGAAACAGAATCCATCTTTCTGCTGCTTCTAAGAAACACACCTAACCATCAAGGACAGAAACCATCCTAAGGTAAAAGGAAGGAAAAGGGTATTCCAAGCAGACAAAATCAAGAAGCAAGCCACATAGCAATTTAATATCTGGCAAAAATAGATTTCAAACAAAACTAGTCAGAAGATACAGGAAATTTTTACCAAGAGAATATTACAATTATAAACATTTATTCACAAAAACTTCTGCTTCCATAAAACAAACACTACTATACCTAAAATCACACATTGATGCTAATACAATAAGAGTGCATGATTTCAATACCCCAGTCTCACCAACAGACAGATCATCCAGACAAAATTAAATAGAGAAACTGGAATTAAATAATATCATACATCAAATGGACCTGTAAGACATTTACAGAACATTACACCCAAACACTAATGAACGCACTTTCTTCTCAGCAGCTCATGGAACTTTCTCCAAAACTGACCACATACTAGGATACAAAGCAAGACTCAATACGGGGAAATTGAAAAAATGTCCTGCATCCTACCTGACAACAACCTAACGTGGCTACAAGTTTAATTGCAATAGGTGACTAACTACTAACCTGCATTTCTTTATTATCCTAAATAGTTTATAATAACAACTTTCAAGGACTAGCAATTTGCATTACATTGCTAAATGAGATGTATAGATACAACACCTTGAACAAGATTAGAAATGTATGTACAGTATGTTCTAACTAAAATAATCTCAACTTTGTATCAATATACAAAGATCCATATTAATGTAAAATATTTAAAACTATTAGTTGCTTTTTTGGTTTAAAAGTAGATTCAATAATCTACCCTTAGTCTATCATATCTATAACCCCCTTTTTTCTTTTCAAAACAAGGACCCTGAATCTAAACTTCTTTGTTCAGCTTTTTTCCTGACCATTACCAATAACAACTTGTAACCAACCACCCTAAACAATAACAAATATCCATAACCCATTTAAAGACCAAAAACCACCCACCCCACCTCTTAGGAATGTGGACATCACCGTCTTTAATGAAAGCTATTTGGGTCCCAGCCCCAAAGAGCTTTCTCCCAGAGTCAGGAAGACTCTACACACTAGCAAGGGAAACTCTACTTATCTGAGGGTATAAGAATAAATCTAGTCACACTGTGCTCTTTCAGTCCATCTCTAATGTTCTAAGCAAACTTCTCTAGATCTACAGCTTCTGTTCAGCTCTCACTCTTAGCTCCTCTCTTGACTAACTATCCATACATTTCTAACAGGAGACTCACTGCAATCCTTAGAAAAGTTTCAAAACCCTCAAGGTCATAGCACATTCCTAGAATAGACATAAGGAGCAGAGTCATTACCATGGTTACACAAGGTTCTAAGATCTCAGAGGGAGGGGATGCAATGCCCAGTGCAACAAACTCTGAGACACAGGTTTTTATCAGCAGACTTGGCAAGCAAAGAATTGGCAGGCTTTTCTTGGTGTTTTGTGTTAGTAACCCTGGTAAGACACCTTTGTAACTCTGACCTTGTGCATAGCTGTAAAATTTTAAACTTATGCTCTATTTACAAAGGCCTTTAGTCTAGTTTGAACTTTCTCTTAAGTAAAAATGAGCTAAATGTGTGCACTTTGTGTTAGACTCAGGAAAGATTATAATTTTCTGTGTTAGCCTGAGCAAAAGGAATAAAGCAGGCTTTAAGTGTCTACAGTCTTGTGGGACCATGGATCTGGCTATGAAGCATATCCTAGTATGTTTTCTACATATCAAAATTATACAGCTGAATGAAAAGTCATCTTCCTGACCACCCACAGATATATGTGCCCATAAGATTGAGATATAATCATGAGATTATATATACACATTTTATGAAAATGCATGGTAATGGGGAGATATCATAGGGTAATTGCACAAGAAATCTAAACAAGAAACAGCCAATTCATTCAAAAGGCAATAATTCCAAAACGCCCTGCATTCTGGTTTAACTCTCCATCAGAATCCTTGATTCTGGTGGGTTCACCTTTTGAACACTAGTTGTCATCTGCTGTATACTTCCATGGCCTTTTGCTACCAGCAGCTCTCAATAGTTCTTAAAATTACTTCCTGTTGTCTGGGAGCAATGGCATCTTTAGGGGAGCCAGAAAAATTGGGGGTAATTGTCAAGTCCTGGGAGAGGTAGCTGTATCATTTGTTGTCCAGTCTCTGCATAATGGGAAAGTACAGGGCTTGTCTCAAGTCCTAGCTAGAGTGGTCTGTGAGGCTGAATCATCTCAGCTAGCCTCCTGGAAATTGTCCTGAGCAGTTTGCAGTCCAAAGCTGATCTTTGGGTGGTATTTGTCAGCTTAGTGGCATTATCATGGTGCAGGTGGAATCGCCACTGTGGGACCCCATCATCTTTTTGGAGACTTCAAAGGTTGCTATTATTTAACTGATCTGGGAAGGAGTTTCCTCCACGATGACAGGAAATGACTAAACTGAATTTGACATGGGGCATTTCATGATGCCAAAGGGTTACCTTGTCTGTCCCTTGTTCATCTACATTCATTAGTCCAATGCCACACCTTCTGCATAATCCAGAAAAGAGGGGTTTTCTGTTGGGATTATTCTTAAAAAAAAAAAAAAACATTGTTTCTACAAATGCTGTTTATAATCCCTTTTTAGGTGACCTCATTTACCACAATTGAGAAATTGACATTTCAATTTTTCTTCAAACTTCTGTAAATCACCTCTCCTATCCAAGCATCATCATGGTTATGAGATTCAATATTGATTTTATCTCAGATCCATCCTTCTAAGGATGCTGATCTTGCCTTTAACAGACTAATTATCCTTTTGCATTGTGCATTAGCATTTTTAAAAGCCAGAGATTCAATTATTATTTGTCTAGCTTCTGAAATTGGTATCATTCTATTTACTGCAGAAGTCAATCTTTGTAAAAAAAAAAAAAATCAGCGGTTTCTTTTGCGCCCTGTATAACTTTGGTAAATGATTCAATTTTCTTTTCTACTTCTTCAGTTCTGTCCCAAACATTCAAGGCTGCTGCACAACATAAAGCCAGGGTGTAGTCATCATATAGAGATTGTCTTTCTATATTAACATAATCTCCCTCTCCAAAAGTTGGTCTTGGGAGCTTTCCATACCGCTAACCCTGCTTCATTGTTCAATGGGCTTAGCCTCATCTTTGTACCAGGTCCTCCACTGTAATTGAGGATCAGGCTCCAAGACAGCTGTAATCAAATCTCTCCAGTCTTGAGGGATAATTCTATTACAAGTTGACCACAGTTTAACATCTGCTTCACAAAAGGTGAATGCATGCCATATGAGACTATTGCTTCCTTGAATCTCCTCAAATCTAATATTTGCACAGGAGTCCATTCAGCTCTTACACAGCCTTGAGAATATCTATCATTTGGCAGTTCCTGTAAGGTTACTGGATAAATTAAGGTTGGTTGTTTGAAAACCTTAGGCTGTTCCTCTCTAACTTTATAATGCAATGCTGACATTGGTTCTCCTTTAACTTCCTCTGTCTGGGTCTGAATATCTCTCTGATCTGTTTTAATAAGGTTTTCTAAAACTTTTATCTTGGCACTCATATTGACCAACTTTTTTAATGATAAAACAAAAATGATCAGACAGATAATATTTATAGTTGACATTATGTAAATCCCATCTAAATTATCTTCTCATTTAATTGTTTCATTTTCAAACTGTCCAGTGCATTATCACACAGAGGCCTAACTCCCTCCACTGTAATAGTGTTTCCCATTTTTTAATGTGGGGGAAAAACTCTTTTAACTAATTCCTTCCTTTAAGAGTTCCCAATTGTCTCACCAAATCCGCCAATGATAATGATGAAGATGTGAGGCTGACTGCTTCTTTGTAGAACAGTGGAAGACCAAGCGGTTTTCAAGGCAGCTATCTAGGGTGGTAGCAGCCTGAGGAGGGCATCTAGGAAAAGTCCACAACTCACCAGGAGAAAAGAAGCTAAAGAGCCAGCTATTTACATGGGGGAATGTGCATGGGGGCCCAAAGGCCTATGGAGTTTGTTGCAAATAGGCTGCAACAAAAAAATCCCAAAGGAAAGGAAACCCTAGCTGGTGGGGTAGTGACTCTGACTGCATGCAGCTCTGGCCTGTGAGGGTAGCTGCAAAGCAACAAGCAAGTGGATTTTTCATGAATTCGTGCCCCAAAAGTTGCATGCCAAGTGTCCTACACAAATCTAATTGGTATGCTACAATTGGTTATTTTTAAAAAATCAACAAGATTGAAAAACTTTTTGAAATTAACTGAAAGAAAATCAAATTGATAAAATTAGAGATGAAAAGAAAGACATTACAACAGATGCCAAGGAATTTCAGAGAATCCAAAAGATATAGTTTAAAAATCTATATTCCAGCAATTAAAAACCTTAAGAAAGGGACGAATTTCTCAATATATGTGACCTACTAAAGTTAAATCAAGATCAAATAATCAATTTAAACAGATCAAAAACCTCAAGTGAAAAAGAATCAGTAATTAAAAGTCTTGAAAAGGCTCAGGCCCAGATGGATTCCACATAGAATTCTTTGAGAGATTACAAGGAGAATTAACACCAATACTTTTCTTTTTAATTCTATAAAATATAAACTGAAGGAACATTTTGTAATACTTTTCTTTGAAGCCACTATTACTCTGATACCAAAACCACATGAAGACCCAAAAAAAATAGAAAATTATAGACCAATATATTTTACGAACATAAAAGCAAAAATTCTCAATAAAATACTTGCAAACCATATTCAAGAACACATAACAAAGATTATCCAACACAATCAAATTGACTTCAGCTTAGAGATATAATAATAGTTCAACATACATAAATCAATCTACCACATAGACAGACAGAAAGACAAAACTCACATGATCCTCTTATTAGATGCATAAAAGGCCTTTGAAAAAAATCCAACATTTCTTCTTGATAAAAAGTCCTAAAGGGGCCGGGCGTTGGTGGCGCACGCCTTTAATCCCAGCACTCGGGAGGCAGAGACAGGCGGATCTCTGTGAGTTCGAGGCCAGCCTGGGCTACCAAGTGAGCTCCAGGAAAGGCGCAAAGCTACACAGAGAAATCCTGTCTCGAAAAACCAAAAAAAAAAAAAAAAAAGTCCTAAAGGGATAAAGGGACATACCTCAACACATAACAAAGGCAGCTGACAGCAAGTCCACAGCCAATATCAATCTAAAAGGAAAGAAACTCCAATCATTCCACTAAAGTCAGGAACAAGACAAGGATGTCCACTTTCTCCATATCTACTCAGCAGAGTACTTGAAGTCTTAATTAGAGCAATAAGACAACTAAAGTATCTTTATTTGCAGAGGATATGATTTTATACATAAACAACCTTAAAAACTCTACCAGGAAACTTCTACAGTTGATACACACTTTCAGCAAAGTAGCAGGCTACAAAATTGGATTTTAACATTAGATCTGGCAGTCATTTCTTCAATATGGCATCAAAGGCTAGGTACCAATGGAGAAACAGGCAAATTAGACTTGATTAAAATTAAACTAAAAACTTATACATCAAAACATGTTTTCTTTTTTAAAAAGTTTTCTTATGTTGTAGAATATTATTTTAAAATGTGTTATGTTTGTTTATGCTGTGGAATATTTGTTTAATGATGCAAAGATGTGTTGTATTCTTTTATGTTGCATTTGTTTAACTCTGTGAAGCTGTGTTACTTTGCCTGTGTAAAACACCTGATTGGTCTAACAAAGAGCTGAACAGTCAATAGCTAGGCAGGAGAAAGGATAGGCAGGGCTGGTAGGCAGAGAGAATAAATAGGAGGAGAAATCTAGGAAGAAGAGGAGGGAGCAAGAAGATGACAATGACGGCAGGGGCCAGCCAGAGAATAAGAAGTAAAGAAAGGGATATAGAATGGGGAAAGATAAAAGCCCAGAGGTAAAGGTAGACGGGATAATTTAATTTAAGAAAAGCTGACTAGAAACAAGTCAAGCTAAGACTGGGCAATTTATGAGAAAGAATAAGCCTCTTTGTGATTTATTTGAGAGCTGGGTAGTGGGCCTCCCAAAAGAGCCAAAGAGCAAAGAGTAAAAACAATCAACAACATTCTTACATCTACTAATTTTATTAGGGTGTACATATGTGTGACCATGCATGTGGAGGTCAGAGGACACTTGGCTGGAGTTGATTCTTTCCTTCAACTATGTGTGTCCTGAGGATTGAATTAAAACCATAAAGCTTGCTGGGCAGTGGTTATGCAGATCTTTAATCCCAGCACTTGGGAGGGAGGTAGAGGCAGGTGGATCTCTGTGAGTTCAAGGCTGGCCTGATCTACAGAGTGAGTTCCAGGACAGCCACGGCTACACAGAGAAACCCTGTCTCGAAAAACTAACTAACTAACTAACTAACAACTAACTAACTAACTAACTAACTAACTAACTAAATAAATAAATAAATAAATAAATAAATAAGTAACCAGATAAATAAATGAATAAATAAGCTTGGCAGATAGTGTTTTTACCTGCTGAGCCATCTGACTGACCCTCAAAAGATGTTTTCAAGAGAATAAAAAAGTTATTCATAGAATAAGAACTTCAATGAAAAAACCTGAATCAAAAATTAGTAAATGACAGAAATATGTATTTCTCCAAAGAAGACAAATATCCAATAAGTACATTATGCAAATGGTATCACTAATTATGGAATAAATATCACTCATCATTACAGAAAAACAAATACAGAACACAGGAACATATCATCTCATATCCATTCCAACAGCAAGTACAAAACAAAAAACAACAAAAGCCTAAACCAGGAAACAAGAGCACGGGCAGGATGTGTAGAGACTACATTCAATCTACACTGTTGGTAGGACTGTAACATGACACAGAAAAGCAATTCTGTGATTCTTTAAAAAGTTAAAACTAGAGCCGGGCGGTGGTAGCACACCTTTAATCCCAGCACTCGGGAGGCAGAGCCAGGCGGATCTCTGTGAGTTCAGGCCAGCCTGGTCTATAGAGCGAGATCCAGGACAGGCACCAAAACTATACAGAGAAACCCTGTCTCGAAAAACAAGCCAACAAAAAAGTTAAAACTAAAACGTATATGATCCAACAATTTTACTTTTGGCATATATACCCAAAATAATTGAAGGCATGTTTGTTACATTCATAGTCACAGCAGTATTACAGTACCTAAAATGTGGAAGCAACCCATGTGACTGAAGAATGAATAAGCAATATATGGTCTATGTGACCAATCGAATTTCATGAGCCTTAAAAAGGAATTCTCACCCATGTGATAACAAAAATGAACTCTGAAGATATTATTAGTAAAATATGCCATCCCAAGAAGACAAATATTATCTATGAGGTATTTAAGTCATAAACCGTGGAGATAACAAATAAAATAACAATTGCCAGAGGCTGTAATGGGTAGAAAATACAAGATGATGAATTTTTGTGGCATTGTGGTTCTGATTGTTTTGATACCTTTAGGACAAGATCTTACTACAAGCCCAAACTACTCTTTAGAGTCCATAGGCTCATGTAATACTCCTGCCTCAGTTTCTCAGCCTCAGCCTTCCCAGTAGTTACAACTATAGGTATATGCCACCTAGTTTGCCACAGGTTAATATCCAGCAAATGAAAAAATTTGGTCTGTCAAAAAAACTCTTAAGAGTTGCAGAGAACTGGTATTGGATGTGGTCATGGCTGCCCAACATGTGAATGTAATTAATACTATGGAACTATACATTTAAAAATGATTAAAGATCAGGATTGGTGGTATATGTATGGAATCCAGTATCTGATAGGTTGAGGCAGGAGGAGCTTGGGTTTGAAGCCAGCCTAAGACATAGAGTAGGTCCCTGTCTCAAATAAAAAAAAATTATTGAGCAGGGCATAGTGCTGTAGGATAATGCCCTTGTACACTGGTTTAATAAAATGCTGATTGGCCAGTAGCCAGGCAGGAAGTATAGGTGGAGCAAGCAGACGAGGAGAATTCTGGGAAGAGGAAGGCTGAGTCAGGAGTCACCAGCCAGACACGGAGGAAGTAAGATGACAAGGCAGAACTGAGAAAAGGTACCAAGCCACATAGCTAAACACAGATAAGAATTATGGGTTAATTTAAGTGTGAGAGCTAGTCAGTAATAAGCCTGAGCTAATGGCCAAGCAGTTATAATTAATACAAGCTTCTGAGGGATTATTTTATAAGTGGGTTGCAGGACTGCGGGGGCTGGACAGGACCTGAGAAACATTCGACTACAGCATAGGGGTACATGGAGATAGAAACAGAAGAATGGAAGTTCAAGGCCATCCTCAGCTATGTAATAACTTTGAAGCCAACTTAGGCCACACAAGATCCAGTCTCAAACAACAACAAAAATGCAGGTTTAAGAAGAATTTTATGTACAGTTTATCACAATGAAAACCCTTTTAAAATGTAAATGAAAGCCGGGGTGGGGGTGGGGTGCACGCCTTTAATCCCAGCACTCAGGAGACAGAGCCAGGCGGACCTCTGTGAGTTCGAGGCCAGCCTGGTCTACAGAGCGAGATCCAGGACAGGCACCAAAACTACACTGAGAAACCCTGTCTCGGAAAAAAAAAAATTGTAAATGAATATATCAGAACTTTATATTCTTAGACCTTACAAACAAATCTAATATGTCGCTTTAAAAAAAAACACATAAAAGTCCACAAGACAGAAAAATTATTTTAAAACTCCAGAGCTACAGAGAGCACACCTTGGGTGAATTTACTACTGGCTTAGATAAAAAGAGGAGATATTAAAGGCTTCCCGCCTCCTGGAACATAATGATCAGCCAAGGCATCCTCAGCGAGCTACCACTGGAAGACCGTGTAAGTTAGAGCTACTTCTGTTATTGTGTACAGAAAGGGCTGGACCTAGAGATTATCCTTTTCTTTGTTCAGAAAGAATCAATTCACTAAAAAATGATTCTTACCACTCCCTTAATATTGGATAAAAATATTAAACACACCTCAGGGCCCACCCAGAACCGACTATACTTTTTAAATGGCCAGCCATCAGTAAAGGTGCTAACTCTTCTATAAACGTGTCTTTTCACAGAGACCACAGTGCTCCACAGACATGAAATACCAACTTGAGATTGTTTTCTTTCCACATGTGCTATCCTTGTAGTCAGGTCACAAATTATTTTCTGAAATGAAATGTTCAGGAGAGTTTACCCTGTACCTACCACAGAGAACGTTCTTTCCATCTCTCCTTGAAACTTCAACAGTATGTTAATGTTGTGATTCTTACGTTGTTTTCAAAATTAGCTGTAGCTTACCTACTCTTTTCCCTGCTGCTGCATTATTTCCACTCATTCCAATACCACGAGCAGACTACAATTAAAACACAAAACACCTACAGAGGTGAGTCAATGCAGAATAGATCACCAAACATCAACTACTTGTATCCTATTACTAAAATGCTGATGGGCATCCACTGTAAATTACTTATTCTATTTATGTTTAAATTAACTTGGAATCTAATCTTGCTTCTTGTGATTATTTGTCCTTAAACAAGTAAAATCTGATGGCTTAGATAAGAGTCTTGACACTGGAAAAAGCCTTAATGAAACTATGTATCACTGAAAAACTACAGAATAACAATGAACCTGGTGGTAATGCCTATAATTCCAGCACTTAGAAGCCCAGATCAGAATTTAAGGTCATCCTGAGTACCAGGCCAACCTTGGCTACATGAGAAACCTGTCTCAACAAATCAAAAAACAATCATCAAATATATTTCCTACAAATTAGATAAGTATTTTAGTGAAATGTATGGGAAAAAATTTAATTGTAGGCATCTTTATTTATGTAAATAAAAGCCCAAATTTGAAATCGTCATTCACTACAAGACTTAACTAGAAGAATCAACTGAAAAGAAAATACTTACTAGAAAAAAATCTGTAGGTTCTAACTGGGGAGAATTTTTCCTAGTGTTTTCATCCTGGAAGTGCTGGAAGTTTGTAGACAACCCAATTCCAGAGGGCCGAAGCCTGCCTGCCCCACGCGTGCTCTGCAAACTGTCTCTGCTTGCACTCCGTGCCAGTGAAGCCAAAAAGCCATTATTTACACAACCAACAGGCTCTTTGGAAGCTTTGTTAGCCATTTCTGTGATATCTCGAGCTTCGACTTTGGAAATAACATCAGATCTTTTCCCAGGCGAATCGACTTTAACACCACGAAAGCGAGAAGTCCTAGAGAAAGAAGAATCGGCTATGGTTCGAATGTCCAATTCCCGCAGGGCATTTTGTGAAGTAGGCGCTGAGGGGTTGCCAGACTCAAAACATTTTGACTGTCTCTGTGACTTCACCAGAGAATTATGTAGTGACACTGGTGCAGCACAGAGAAGTGGCGACAGGAGTCTGTTCTTGTGAGAGCTCGACTCTCGGTGGTTAAGAATTGCATTGTCTACTGGGTCACTGCTCAACACTCTTGCCACATGGTTCAGAGGCTGCTCTGCGGCTCTCAGCCCTCTATCACCTTTAGCGAGTGGGAACTCTGGAGTTACCTTCCCTATGCCTTCTACACCACTGCTCGAGTGCTCGACATCATTTCCTTCTGTAAATGGGGCAAAAGGACCTACTTCCGTCAGGAGCAACTCTTCAGATACACACTCTTCTGACGGTGGAAATAAGACGACATCATCCTCATTATTAGATGGCAAGTTCCCTGAAAGGTGCTTTGTCCGCCTAGGCAGGGATGATCCAAGATGAAGTACGGAATCTGCAAGCTCTTTGTCATTTTCCAGTTCTATGTGGGTCATCTGAGGTAGCAGTCTGATGCTACCCGTGGGATGAGACAGTGTGTTAATCTCCCAATCATCCTCCTTCAGCAGTTCGTTTCTGAGAGATGATACTGGTCTATCCGCAGGGGCCTGAGCTGCTGCAGGACTTGAGCCTGCCTTCCTGGATGTTTCTGGGAGATACGCATTCCCAGGAGAAGGTAAACAAGATTGCCCGATGTGAGGCAGGACTCTTAACAGTCTGTGCCGGGCTGCTGCTGTGGAACTGCTGGGGGGTCGAGGGGCTACAGGTGGACGAGGTTTTAGCTTGACAACTTTCTTAGGCTACAAGAAAAGAGTGCACATGTAATTCCTCAACATAGTTATCGCCATCCTTCAGCAAGAATCAGTGGAGAAAATGTTACTTACCATATTGACATTTTTGTTACCTCAATTTACAGTGCCCAAGAAGACTGGGTGTGGTGTCCCACACCCATCATGCTAGCACTTGCGAGGCTGAAGCAGGGTGTTTGTCCTAAGTCTGAGGCCAGCCTGGTTTACAGAGTCTACTCCATGCCAGCCTAGGCCACAAGACGGGTCTTCTCAATACAAAACAACAACACTGAAATGCTTTAAAATGTTAAAAATCTTAAGATTATGATTGAGGATTTGTTATATTACTTTATTGACCATAGTTTTCTGAAGATGTTAAAATAATTTTGTTTTATTTCCTGACAATTCTTTCTCAGGCTTTTATTAAGCAGAAAATGTTGGTTATATGAGCTATGGCATTTTTTCCTGGTAAGATGACTGTGTATAGGTAGGTACTCAGAAAAAAAGCTAACAGAACTAAACTGCTGACCTTGAAAAGGCTGTCCCTTTGTTGGTTTCTGTGGACCTCCATTTCAGGAAGGGTCTTTCCCTAACCCATCACAGTACTTGGGCCTCAACTGCTTGTGCAACCGAAACGTTTATAACGAACACCTGCTTTTCTTCCGAGTCTGAAAGGTAGGGAGACTTAGCAGGCAGAGGACGCACACAGGAACAAGCCTCAAAACAGAAAAAAGAAAGAAAGAAAGAAAAAAGTCCCTTGTGCAGGCGCTAATGGAGTCCCTTGAGATCTCACACGTGTTGTTACAACTCTCTGACAGAGAAACCAAGCCGTCTTAAGATGTCTTTGGGAAAGGCTCTATGATGCCTGTGCCTGCTTCACCTGGGTGTGGGTCCATATGCTTCTTCTCCCTCGGTTGATTTTGCTTTTGTTTCCTTTTTCTGTATAAGTGTCTTAGCCATAATGCAAGTGCATACTATATACATGAACCCATCATGTCAGTAAACCGAGGACAAGACCTGCCTGCCACCCCCAACACAGAGAGTTTACATATCACAGAAAGAGTGAAGTTCAGAGCTTAAGAGAGGAGCCTCAGCTCTTAAGCAGAGTGATGGTGAGCAGAGAGAGGATGAACTGGAAGTCTGACAACATTCCAACAGCCTGGCCTATAAGAAATACATACTGAAAATTCAGCAGGTACTAGCTGAGAAAAGGAGAACTAGAAAGGCTGGATAGATGGCAGTCCCTTGCAAGGGGAAGGGGAGCTGGCTCTTATAGCCACCTTCACCCTGAAGTCACTGTCTTGCCAACCTGCAGCTATATATCTACCAAAAAATAATTTTTCAAAAATGGCAATTGTTTTCTAGGCCTTAGAAATCAACAATTGCTGAAACCTAAGTAGCAACACGTATCCTCCCAAGTAAATAAACACAAAAACATCCAAAGAGATCAACAATACGAGCAAATAAAATTACTCATGACCCAAATCATCAGCAAACAGACAGAGAATATGAACTTCAAATTAGCTCTAATGTTGAAAATAATCCAATGGAGAAGGCTCGTTTGCAAAGCTTATGCCTGGAGTGACAAGCAGGAATGCGGAGCTTCAAAAAGAAGAGAGAGAGGTAGGGCAGCCTAGGGCTGACAAAACCAAAATAAAATACACTCGCAAAAGAGAAAATCCCACCTGTGTAAATACCAAAAAAAAATTCATATCCAGATATGAAAATGGGCTAATAGAAGCCAAAAGGAAACAACCTGAAGTTGACTGGGATCTGTGCTAACGATTAAGTTTTAAGGAGGCTCTACTGTGAGAGAGGGGTATAGAGAAAAAGATATAAATAACAGAATCAGAAAAGCCACCTAGTCTTCCCTGCAATGGGAGTGTCAATGATTAAAAACAACACAAAAAGAGTGCTCTTGAAATAAATTACCTCCCTACTTAAAATATCCTTACTTTATGTATTAGCCCATAACTCTTAATACTTACCTAAATAAAGTTATAAGAAAAAGAACAGAAAAGGGGGCAACAAATCCATATTAGAATAAAATCTTCCTGTTAAAATCTGAAATGTTAAAATCAGAACATTTTAGCACATACAAATTCTCCCCTAACATAACATAGCCAGAGAAAACTTCACCACAATACTCCAGTCTAAATTAAATGTCTTTAGATTAGTATTTGTATTTTTTGTTTATTAATATGTGTGGTGTGTGTGCATTGTAGGTATATGTGTGCAGGTCCATGTGTGTGCATGCATGTAGAAGGCAGAGGTTGATATAGATGTCTTTCTCAATTGCTGCTTTTCCTTACTCTTTGTGACAGGGTCTCTTTCTGAAGCTGGAGCTCACTAATTACATTACATTGACTGGCCAGTGAGCTGCCTGTCTCTGCTGGTGTTGCAGATGCAAGCCATCATGTCTGGCTGTTTATGTGGGCTCTGGAGAGTTGAACCCAGGTCCTCATACTTGCATGGCAGGTACTTTAGCCAATGAGCAATCCCCCGAACCCGGCTGGTTTTGGAGAAAGGGTAAGTGAAGCCCGGCCTAGAACTCATGCTTCAGCCTCTGCAGTGTGAGGATTATAGGAGCATGTTCAGCTTTTGCAGATAATATTCAAAGAATACATCAAATCATAAACCCACAACCAAGATACAGTGGACAAAAGAATTAGAAGACACTATTTAAGCTGGCCAAACAAAATAATCAGTAAAAAATGAAATCATTCCAAAATGAAAATTAAACCATAAGATGCCCAAAGAAAACCACATTCTTTGTTTGTTTGGGGTTTTTTTTTTTTTTTTTGGTTTTTTTTTAAAACAGGGTTTTTCTTTGTAGCTTTGCGCCTTTCCTGGAACTCACTCTGTAGACCAGACTGGCCTTGAACTCACAGAGATCCGCCTGGCTCTGCTTCCCGAGTGCTGGGATTAAAGGCATGCGCCACCAACGCCTGGTGAAAACCAGATTCAACAAGACATTTAATCAGGAGTACTAAGAAAAGGTATAAAAACATCCAAAAGAATGAAAATAAAACACAAAGAATTTAAAAATATAACAGAAAATAGTTACTATAAAATGAAGTCCCACTATATATATAAAGGAAGTTCCCTACAAACAAAATGAAATAAAAAGCTAAACATTATAAAATTAACAAGTCATAAAAAATAATGAAGTACTTTATGTTAAAAGAGCATAAGCATGCAGTGAAACTGACCCAGAATAGGTCATCTCCAAAAAGCCAGGGCTGGAGGTGTAGCTCAGTGTCACAGTGCTTGGCTAGCCTGTGGGAGGCCCTGGGTTTGAGACCCAAGACTAGGAGTGAGAGGGAAGTGGCATAAGAGGAGGGTAAGAACCAACAGACTCTGGTAACACACACACACACACACACACACACACACACACACACACACACACTCACACACACACGTCATCTCAGCACTCTGGAAGGTGAGGCTCAAAGATTACAAAATCAAAGCCAGTCTGGGTATACAGCAAGAACCTGATAAATAAAATAAAATTAAACATGAGAGGTGTGGTGGTTTGAATAAGAATGGACCCCATAGGCTCCTAGAGTGGCACTATTTTGAAAGGATTAGGAGGCATTTCCTTGTTGGAGAGGTGTGGCCTTGTTGAAGGAAGTGTGTCATTGGGGGTGGGCTTGAGGCTTCAAAAGCCCAAGCCAGGCCCAGTGTCTCTCTTCCTGCTGCCTGAAGATCCAGATGAAGAACTCTCAACTTCTCCAACACCATGTCTGCCTGCAGGCCACCATACTCCCCACCATGATGACAATAAAGTAACCCTCTGAAACTCTAAGCAAACGCCAATTAAATGCTTTCTATTATAAGA
>CABHPR010137407.1:29656-44608 GCA_902168415.1 Peromyscus melanophrys | reverse complement strand
TCCTGAAACTCATGTTGAAATTGTAATGTCCAGGGCGATGCTGTTAAGTGGGACCTTTGGGAGATGATTAGGCCATGAGGGCAAAGTCTTCAGGAATAGGACTAATATCCTTGGAAGAGAAGCCCCAAGGCACGTGCTCACCCCATTAACCATATGAAGACAGTGAGAAGTGCAATATTTGAGCCAGGATGCGTATTCTTATGTGGAATCGAGCCTGTCAACACTTGGATTTGACACTGGACTTTCCAGACCCCAAACTAAGAAACACATTTTTATTTACTCAGTTCCTTGCATTGTGACTACAGAATCCTGTAAGAATGAAGCAATCTTGTCCCATGAGCAGAAAGTGGCACGAACTTCAGTCTGGCACAGTCATCACAGAGGGCTCCAGTGGGGCAAGTTCAATAGTAAGTGCTCTGTTTGAAGCATCAGGTTGGTGGTGGCCACATTTGAACAGCTAAGTGCCATAGTCATTTTTCTTATGTTCTGACTGCATACCTGATGAAACAAACCCACTTGGAAGAGGGGCTGTATCTTGGCTACAGTTTGAGGGTGTACTCCATCACAGCAGGTGAAGTGTGTCAGCAAAAGGTGTCTCAAGCATGAGGGTGCTCACATAGTGTCGAGTCACAACACACAGAGAGATGATTGTGGTGCTTAGCTGACTTTCTTCTTTTTACTCAGTCTAGAAGCCATGCCTGTGGAATAATATGACCCACATTTAGGGTGGCTCTTCATTCCTTGGTTAAACTGATTGGGAAATACTCTCACAGACAGGCTCAGAGGTGGATCTTTCAGCTGATTCTCAATTCAAGTTGAAAATCACCTGTACCCCTTATCAACATGAAAGGCTTTAAATCATAATGGTGGATCAAAAGCTGGTAGTTACATTTCTCTCTCTCTCTCTCTCTCTCTCTCTCTCTCTCTCTCTCTCTCTCTTTCTCTGTGTGTGTGATTTATTATTCTTTACTTGTGCTTTCTAACCCACATCTATTTGTTCCTTCCAATCAGCACGGGAACCTTTATCAACTTATGAGTTACATAATTATCTTAGAAAGAGGCATCATGTTATGAATATGATAAGGGGCTAAAAAGCCAGTTTGTTAAGTTTAAAAAGTAGGAGATTGCTGTGGGATAACGCTCTTGTACACTGGTTTAACAAAATGCTGATTGGCCAGTAGCCAGGCAGGAAGTATAGGCAGGGCAAGCAGACTAAAAGAATTCTGGGAAGAGGAAGGCTGAGTCAGGAGTCACCAGCCAGACACAGAGGAAGCAAGATGACAAGGCAGAACTGAGAAAATGTACCAAGCCACATGGCTAAACATAGATTAAAAATTATGCGTTAAATTAAGTGTAAGAGCCACTCAGTAATAAGCCTGAGCTAATGGCTGAGCAGTTATAATTAATATAAACTTCTGAAGGATTATTTTATAAGTGGCTGTAGGACCAAGGGTGAGAGAGATTTGTCTGGATTGTGCTATAGGAGATTAAATAAAAATTCCTGGGCCTGGGAATATTACACTTATTTAGCACACACTAAGTCTGGATTTGATCGCTAACAGTATGAAAAAAAAACATTCTTATTTAACCTCCTATACACTGAGTTTGTCACTGTTAACTGGTGATAATGGTAGGACTAAGCTCATAGAAATGCTGTGAGAATGAACTCTTGCAACACACATGGGAAGTGTGACATGGATACTATGGTGGATGTTAGTTAATTATTAAACTGAATAGTTCATTCGTATGTCATGAACTCACTAATTTTATGTAAGCCTTTTCCCTTCTCACGTATAGGTTCCAAGTAAAAAAACAGACTGAGACTTATTTCAGGATGTAGGGGTAGAGAGGACATGGGGCTTATCCCCAGTAGCTCATGAAAGATTCATTTAAAGAAGGCCACTACTAAAGCTATGACTGCCTGTGATCCTTACAGACCAATGGTCATCAAAATGTTTAATAGAATGGAATCAAATTATGCAAACAGAAAATGATATGTAAGCCTAATTGAATCATATTTACCAACAAAGTACATTTGCACTTTAAAATGCATAGCATAGTGAAACACTGTATTAAACATTTTTAAAACAAAATACAAATAGATTCACAGTAGACCTGTGACCATAAATTATTATTTTTCTATCAGATGTGAAGCAAGTATTTCAAATCCACTGCCAACTACAAAGCAGTTTTCAGCCCAGTTGAAAATACTAAGTAAGGGGTGGAGAGATGAAGAGTCTTCTGGGAAAGCATTGGACTTCTCATGTGTGTGCAATAACCCAAATGAAATCGCCTGAATAAGACACCACGCATGCCTAAGTTTGTGTCTCATATGGCTTTGAGGGAGACTTACATAATGTCTCTGAAACCCAGTTACACAATCCAAAAATTGGAATAATAAATAACAGTGAGTAAAATTGTCAAGAGGATTAAGCATGTATATCCTGGCAGAGCACAAGTGCCTGGAAGGCTCACCGAAGTTCAGCTTTGCTTCTCTCATTCTCTTTCTGGTTGTTTCTGATCTCATTCTCACTTACCAGACTTTTTAAGATTTTCAGAAAATTTTTGTTTTAGAATTAAGTATGCTGTCTAAGCTTGCAGATGTTCCTGGCTTGGGGGAGGGCAGCCCAGCTAGATATCCTTAAGTGTGGGAAATCTCTCAGATTAGATAAGAAGATTTAGCCTGGAGAGATGTTAAAGGCAATAATAAAACTAAGTATGGCATGGTGGTGCATGCCTGTAATCCCTTCACTTGGGACAGGGAGGCAGGATGGTCCAGAGTAGTACATTTTCTGTATTCAAAGATCAGGCATATAAAAAGAATGAGCACAGTGATGTCATCATGAAATTCCAGAAGATAAATTACTTGAATGCCAGTATTTAGAAACATTCTTAACCTTCAGGGGAAAAATAATTTGTACATTTAAAATTATTTTTTAAGCATTTGAAAGCTGGTAGATGAAATTTTCAAGGCATAAAGGACACTATATTATCTATACGTTTCTGTCTTACTGTAGCATGAATCTTAAATGGTCTTATTAATAATAATAAACCTGGAGCTAGATACTGGGGTCAATGCTGGAAGATCAGAGAAGCAGAACAAGCCACAGCCACCTCACCTTGCCAATTCCTCAGCTGATCCTGTTTCCTCAGACTGGAAGCCTCTGAGTCCTTATCCAAATGGATCTCAACTGAACTGCTTCTTGAAAGCCTGAAAAGCCCAACCAGCTCTGGTTCCTGGTCCTCACACCTTATATACCTTTCTGCCGTCATTTCCTGTGATTAAAGGCGTGAGTCACCATGCCTGGCTGTTTCCAGTGTGGCTTTGAACTCACAGAGATCCGGATGGATCTCTGCCTCCAGAAGGCTACGATTAAAGGTGTGAGTGCCACCATTTTCTGGCCTCTATGTCTGTCTAGTGGCTGTTCTGTTCTCTGACCCCAGATAAATTTATTAGGATGCACGATATATTGGGGAACACAATATCACCACATCTTACTGAGAACTACTTTATGGTAATGTAACTCCATGACATTATAATTTAATAAAACACAGCCTTTAATCAAGTAAATTAAAACTCAGATTGGTAAATTTGCCTGATGTGTCTATGAAACACAGGCAAGAGATCAGGTTGGTCAAAGCCATCAAGTAAAGATTGAAGACAACTGATGACTTTTTATTCTTATGGTCTCTTACCATAGACCAACATAGGTATATTAACTTCTCTTTTGAAAATGTTTTGTTAACGCCCTAAAAGAGAATCAATGCCTGACTTTGTACTGTAACATTTATCTTGTTTTCGCTTTGCTTTTCTTTCTAGTTATACACTAAGCATTATGTTAACCGACTTCATAATTGTTGTGTACGGTATTTGTGCTATTTGAGAGGAATGATGTCTAAAGAATGAGTAAGGTGGATCAAATGACCCAGCTATATCCCTGTTTGTCATATTTCTTTTACATACGTCTCTAGGTCTAGTTGCTAGATCCATTTTCTCTACATACTAAAAGAATCAGAGTCCAATGCCATGATAATGATCAGTATTACAGAGACGACTAGTCTGTTTAATTTATTTATTCTGAGAAAACAATTTATAAAGAGTGATACTCAAAAATATCAAACTAAATACCAACATATTTATGCTTAACAACAAAATATTACAGTTATTAAGTGTTAAACACTGAGCTAGGCAGAGAAAGTCAAAGAAAGGTAGACATTTGATTCTCTAGAATGTTCCTTTCCAACGAAGAAGTTAGCTATAAACAATGAGGAAATTAGACACACTTGAGGACCATTTGAGTCCAAGTTCTCTAACAGATGGGTAAATCTAGGTGAAGAAAGTCCTGACTCATATTGCTTCCTCATGTCTGTATAATGGGGATAAATGTCGCCTTAAAGTCATAGTGTGGGCTCCTTCTAGAAGACATCTAATGGTTGTTAATTAAAAGTGAACAAGACACAACAGTTTAAACATGGCTCACATGATTAAAACTATGACTCAAAAATAGCATCTTGTAAGAACTGATGTCAAAATCTTGACAAGTTAAGAACCACTACTGGATTCATGGCACAGACCAATAAGATGGGTAGATGCATTGGAATAGAGCCTAGAATCATCTGAAGAAAGTCCTGATACTACCAACTGCCTTGCAGAAATGTCTTCCTGACAGATCTTTCCTTAACAAAATATCTTCAATGCTGAATGAAAAAAAATCCTGAATCAAAATATTATATGCAGTATGATTCTTTCATTTAAAAGTACACAGAGGGCAACTTAATTAATATGTTTGGAAGTTTGGATCAATTGGCATCCTCAAGGTAGAGACTGGGAAATGGAAAAGGAAGGCATGGAATGCTGTGTAGATGAATTGTTAGAAGGTCTTATTAATAAAAGCAAACCTGGAGCCAGGTATTGGGGTGAACACTGAAGGATCAGAGAAACAGCTAACCTCACCTCGCCAACTTCTCAGCTGATCTTGTTTCCTCAAACTGGAAGCCTCTGAGCCCTCATCCGAATGTATCTGAGCTGAACTGCTGCTAAAAGCTAAAAGCTTAAAGACTAGTTCCTGGTCCTCACGCCTTATATATCTTTCTGCTTCCTGCCATCACTTCCTGTGGATTAAAGGCGTGTGTCACCATGCCTGGCTGTTTCCAGTGTGGCTTTGAACTCACAGAGATCCAGATGGATCTCTGCCTCCTGAATGCTAGGATTAAAGGTGTGTGCTACCACTGCCTAAACCTAGGTTTAATATAGTGGCTGTTCTGTTCTCTGACCCCCAGATAAGTTTATTGGGGTGCACAATATATCAACTGCAATGTTGAAGCTAGTGATGCTGTTTCTTGATGTGTGTGATCTCTAGACACAACTGATGTGACTGTTTAGGTGCCCTAAAATTCATGAGCTATGTATTGATTTGTGCATTTTTATATATAGACTACTCTTCAAATAAGAGTTAAAATATATTAACTTGATTTGGAAGGTTTTGAAAAGGTAAAGGGAAAATGAAGAAAAACATCATTAATTCTGGAACTCTGGAATAGCTGTTGTGAGCACTTTAGACCAGTAGCTACATTCATAATTAAAATTGTTGATATATACTATGTTATAGATAATTTTCAATAAGAAACATACCAGAAGCAGTGTCTCATGTCAGATAGCATTTTTCTAAGACATAATTTATTCATGTACCACACTTTCCTTAATCACTTATATTTTGTTAATGGAGATATTTATATACCTTAATTTTTTAAAGTCATGGTCTCAGTAGATATTCCTGGTTAGCTTTAAACTCATTATGTAGACCAGGCTGACCTTTAACTGACAGAGATCTGTCTGGTTATGCCTTTCAAGTGCTGGGATTAAACTCATGTGTCATGATGTCTGATTCTGTGTGTGTGTGTGTGTGTGTGTGTGTGTGTGTGTGTGTGTGTGTGTTTAAAATCAATGAAGCACTAATTATATACATTCATGGGATCAGTATGAAATTTTCACACATGTGTACATCATGTTAAAGTAAAACCATTTTATTTTATTTACCTCCAACCTTCTGAATTCCTAAAACACTATTCTACTTTCATTTTGAATTCATTTTAATTTAATTAAATTTAAAATTTTTGAGAATTTCATACATGAGTATATTTGATTCATTTCCATGCTTTCTTCTCCTTACTCTAACTCCCCCAAATGCCCCACTCCTTCTCAAATATGATCTCTTTAATTATTGTTTTATACATACTGACATATACATATACATATACATATACATATACATATAAAACCTACTGAGTTCCTTTAGTGTTGCTCATAGGTACATGTATGTGTTCAGGACTGATAACTTGGGATTAGATAACTTATGAGGAGGTTTTTCCAGGGGAGAGTTCTCTCTCTCAGCATCAATTGGTTGCCTGTGGCTCTTCATTTAGTGGTGGGTACTTGTGAAATTTCCCCCACCCACACTGGCATGTCAACTGGTGTTTTCAATGTACAGGCCTTGTTTAGACAGCTATATTGTTGAGACATCATGGATATCGCTTTCCTGACATCTAGAAGACATTATCTTGAAGCAAGTGTCCTCTAGTTCTTAAAATCATTCTGCCCTTTCTTCCATGGTTTTCCTAAAGCCTTAGGTGTACAGTTTGCTTTGTAGATGCATCATTTGGGGTTGGAAACCCCTATGGACACTTATTTCCTGCATTTCAACCAGTTGTGGATCTGGATCTCTGTAATACCCTCCAACTGTTTCTTTAAAAAAAAGAAGACTATTTTAGAAGACAACACAGGCTTGGACAAAAACCTTAGAGAAATTGAGCTGAAACTGAGTCTTCTGGACTACCTCTCATACTATTAGAAGGTGCTATGCAAGCTGCCAAGGAAGAAAAACAATCAAAAGTTCTACCTAGTTGTAAAGCCTATAGACCACAACATTGACCTTATGATGGACCTGACAAGGTATCCCCAAAGGTACAAAGGTAGCTCTTTTGTCTTAGGGATAACCAACAGCTGTCTAATGACACTAAGGCTCAGTAGGAGGGGATTCATTACTGTTGGTACTTAAACCTAGCCAACTAGCCATGGCTAGGGAAGGCTGGTATCCTAGGGGAGACCTACTGCCATTTCCCTAAACCTATATAACTTCTGTGTTCTAAATACTTAACCTTATACCCACAGATAAGTATAGCTCTCACCTGGCTCCATAGTTTAATATTTAATAAATACAACCACAGCAGTCAAAGCAGTATTTGTCAAAAACCAGTCCCTGTAGTTTTGCACTCAAGGTTTTGAAATAGTTTTTTCTTTCCGTTTCCTTTCTAGATTTGAGCTTATTTATCTCAAATCCTCATGTATTGAGCATTTGAAGTGTCCACCCACTGCAGGTGACTATTTTCTTCCTTTATGACCTCTGCTGTTTTTAGGTCTTCAGACTGATCTGTGTTATATATCACTAGCTATCTCTGCTTTGGCTTCTGAAATGCCCTTTCACAGTTCTGTCAAGGTGGTGTTGTCCTACCCTGCCCAGGTTTCCCTCAGAAGTCTCAGACTTGTAGATTACTATTGTTAAAGGTCAGTGTCTCCTGCTTCATTCACACTTAGAGGAAACCTCTGCTTTCTTTAAGAATGTAGTTCTGTTTCCCAACTTACTCTTCTGGCATCTAACTGAGTCGATCTATCTTCAGGATTTCAACTATTTTTCTGGGCTGTAGAGGCTTAGAATACACATGTAATACTGTGAACAGAACAGAATATCTGCATGGTTTGAAACACACCAAATGATAGTCAATTCTCCACAATTATTAATGAAGCAAACCTAGCTCCTAGGGGCTACTCCTCACAAGTCACCAATCCATCCATATTAAATAATACTAAAAATTCTTAACCACAACATTGTAATAAATCAAACTCTTATGTAGTTTGTGCAGAGCATCTGGTTTGGAGGCGAGTGTTGCCATTTCTGTGTCTTCTAAAATTATACAAAAACAAGCACACTTTCTATTTCTCCCACTGCATTGGTTTCTATTAGAAAACAAAAAGTGTGGCCCTGCCCCTCACTAGCTACAGCACACAGGAGAGTGGCATGGCACCTTGCCTGGGCAACACACTAGGGCTGTCCCTGTTGGCAGGGGTGCAGGTGAGCCAGGCCTGTGGGCATGAGAGCAGGAAAGCTGTCCCACTCCTTACCTCATATGCCACGGGATGGCAAGGGTAAGGAACATACACCCTCCCCTCCTCTACCCCTTGCTACCTGCAACAGGCAGAGAGCTGACCTCATGGGCGTGAAAATGAAAGAGCTGGCCCTGACCCTCATCATTGCAGCAATCTGGAAAGTAGGCCCTGCACCTCACCTGGGCAAAACAGTAGTGGTGGCCCTGGTGGTGTCAGTGAGGGTAAGCTTGAACCCAGGATGTGAGAGCGGGAGAACTGGCATAGCCCCTTGCTGTCTGCCACATTGGGTGGTTCTGGAGAGCTCGCTTATGTGGTGATGCTGAGAGAAAGCTGGCAGGCTGACCAACCCAGCTACCACACAGGCCCAGAACCAGGACTACTAGGTAGCCCATCCCACTACCCACCTCATCTATGAACTGTTGGAGCATGTGAAGGGCCTGGACCTGCAGATCCAAAGCTACAGGATCTCCAGGACACAAAGCAACAACAATAGCATATCCCAAAGGAGTCCCAGTGAGGGCCCAGTATGCAGGGTGTAGCAGAAACCAGAGGCCTCCAACCCAACCAATAGCTCATTGCAACAAACACAAGTAAAGATGTATGGCCTAAAGGGCATACTGTGTAACTGACTCACTGGGCCACACTACAACAGCTTCCATACCAAGACTTTTTTTATGTTTTGTTTTATTGCTTTTACTTTAAAACTTTTGATTTTGGGAGGAGGTTGCAAGGGCAGAGGGTGGAAGCAAGGGGACAGGGAGATGAATGTAAAATCCACAAAGAATCAATAAAAAGTTAAAAAAAAATACCACGAAGTGCATTTCCACCCAACAGATTTCCCACAGCATCCTCTTCTCAGGCTTTGTGCTCCTCCTCTAGGTAGGGGAAGGAAGGCTATTGCAGTTAGATGTTGCCCTGTATCTGTGAGATAGGACTGCAGCGTACTGTATCATGCAATGCAGCCATTGAGGTCCATGCCAGGAGCAGTAGAGCCAGGGCAACAGGCGGCAGATGGCTCAGGGCTTTATCCTGGAGTTTTATTGTGCTGGTGGCAAGCCTTCCTTCCTGCCCTCTGTTGGTCCTGATCCTGTACCTCCATCCCTTCTCCCTTTTGCTCACCCATTGTCTTTTCCCTGCTGTCATTTGTGCTGGGCTAGGGGAACAATGTTGCTGGCACACAGCTTTTGAGAGAAATGTAAATTGCAAGCGACAGTGTGTCCTTCTGTTTTCCCATCAGAAAGCTGCTTCTCGGAGCTGAGCTGGCTGAGCTGGCCACAGTGCTGGGCGAAGCCATGCTGGAGTTCAGGAACAGTCCCCTGTTCCCAGGCCCTGGGTGTGTGGAAGTGGGACTTTCTGAAGAGAGGGCACTCTGGGAGGGAGGGGAGGAAAGGGGGCACTTTCCGAAGCAGATGCTCCTGGCTTTGGGAGGAAAGCTGCTCTCAGAGGACTTCAGCAGGCTTGCAGACAATCCACAGCTTTGGAAAGTGACAAACAAAACAGTCTCTTAGTCCTGTGCATAAATGTAAGAGGCTTGTCTTAAGTGTGTGTGCAGGACTCCAGCGGACTGAAAATGTTACCGGAGTCAAAGTGAACCATTGTTTAGGTTTTAATGAAGGCAAGCAATTTTTTAACAACAGAAGTTCTGTTCTGAAACCCCCCTCTTGTCTCCCACACTCAGTTCCTCTGCCCCTGCACCTGCTTCATTTTTGGCTTCTTGGCACTGATGTTGCCAGAGACATCAGCTGGCAGTGGCAAACCGCTAAAAGCTCCCCTGCCATGCAGATCTGCAAATGCCAGCCATTACCCAGTGGTGCATGCCCGCTTAGCAAGACCCCCTTTTCCCTCCAGCCCCACTCTCCTCAGCTCCCCAGTTTTACCTCCACACCATAGTCAATGAGGCCCCCTAAGCCGGGGTCTGGCCCTCTAAGTGCCTGCCCCTTGAGTGTGACTGTTTCTATTTTATTCCATTTCTTTGCTGGGATCATTGTATTTTGATCTGAGATGTGCAGAACACATAGAGGATGGGACTGTTTCTTCTATTCAGTAAAGAGAGGTTGGCCCACAGGCCCTCTCCTCCGTCCTTGGCAGATGGTGGGATGCTTTCTTGAGGTCGCTGTGACTTGAAACAGCCTTTTTGTTTTTGTTGCTTATTGAGAGGCAGTTGCCCCAAATTCACTGAATAAAGACATACACTTTTCAGTTTAAGCTAAGCCCCAAGAGATAAATACTGACTGAGAGTTGGGGGCTGATGGACAAGCTGGAAAGGCAAAGGGGATGCTGGAAGTTAAGTATTCAGCACAGGGCTTTGCAGTTTCAAAAACGGTGGCTTTAAGTTCCCATTCACCACAGCGGTTCAGGCTGTGTGCTGAGAAAGTGTGAGAAATCCGTGAGAAATTCCACATATATTTATTTTTCTTGGAAATTAGAGAATATCTTCACAGTGTACACTCTGAAGGGCTTTTGTTTTGTTTTGTTGTGTTTTTAATGATCTAAACCATCTGGGGAGTTGATAAAGAATGTGATTTTCACAAGCTGAGCTAGCAAAGCCTATTGCTAAATCCCAAACCTTTATCCAGCCTACAGATAAAGCAGGGTGGGAGAGTTTCCCTTCCAGATCCAAACACTAAGATCCCACGGATGCCAAACTCTTTAGTATCTGGGTGGCAAGAAAAATAGACAGCTGACTATGGAGCCTGGCCTGAGACTAGAAAGTGCTTCTATTTTTTCTTGTTGTTGTTTTAGATTTGTGAAAGTCACAAATTTCCAGAAAATCTGTCTGGAAGACAAGACATTATCATGTTTGTCTAATGTCTTTCTGGTCTTTTTTGATCCAGGGACAAAAAAAGCATAGAATTACTTTTTAACCATCTCTTTAAATTTTTCTTCCAAAATCTAGAGCCCAAAATCTTTCTTACCAGTGTCTTACACAGAAAACATTACAGAGTCCTTGAATTCTAGGAGACAGAATACAATAGTCTGCTTAAAAATTTATTACATGTATGTGGTGGTGGTGGTGGGGTAGATGACAACTTGCAGGAGTTCTTTTAACCATGTGGATTCCTGGGTTTAAATTCAGATCTTAAGGATTGGTGGCAAGTGTTTTTACCTAATGAGCCATATCTCTGACCTTCTTTGGAATTTTTGACAGGTCTCTAGTTATGCTTCTCTAGATTTGTGCCTCAGCAGTCATCCAGCAGATGAATAAGACAGAGAAACCAGGGAACGACATTTCCAAGAACGGAATATACACTGCGTACATCAAATTATATATCTTTTTTGTTCAGGCAATCCTCCCTTTCCCCCAGTTCAGTTTCTTCTTTTATGTTTGTCTCTTTACAAAAGTTATCCTTTTGAGTACAAACATATAGGTGCTATAAGTTATTATTTAACTATGACATAACAACTCTAACCAAGAAGCCAGGCAGTATTCCAGGGCTTAGCCACCAACTACTATTCTCAAGGCAGCCTTTATGTTGATCAGTCAATCAATAGTTATTTGATGCCTACCACAGGCTACTTAAACTTTATTCAAACTAACGCAAATTTCACCACAATGGACATTTCTATATTTCTGGTTGAGATGATTTTGTGGTTAAGAATTTGGTTAACCCAGATGATTGAGTAGAAGTATGGCATTAAAAATGTGAAGTGAATGTCAATAAAAGCAAATAAGAAAAAAAAAGAATTTGGGTAAATGTTCAAACGTGTCGCTCTTCTATCTAGAAGGCAGGGAAACAAATTACAGTGAAGAAACTCAGTAGGTTAGAGCTAAGGATGACTGTTAACTTCAGTTTGCTGGAAATAATTAGAGAATAATAAACTTTCAGCAGTAGGAAAGACTTAGCAACAATGCTTTATTTCACAGACCTTTTCTTATGACACCAAGTTGGAGAACTACATCACCCTCACTCCCTATTGGTGCAGTGATGTGCTTGCAGTCATAAGAAAAGCATTTTGACATGTGGCTAGTCCACATCAGAGCCAAGTGCAAACTCAGCACCCAAGACCGAGTTCAACTGCCTCTCTGAAGCTAACGTTCTCCATATATAAGATGAGAATGATGAATTAGCCCTTGCTAATTCATGGGCTTATTGTAAGAAACAAATTAGATAATCTTGATGCACTTTAGAGCCACCATATAAATGTTGGTTATTGGAGCTATTATTTGTTAGAATAACAAATTGTGAACTACCCAGGGCTTTGTTGGTTGCAGTAATTATTATTGGAACTGTATTGACAAAGCCTCCCAAATCTGCCCTTCCTCCTCTCTCCTTAATTCTGACAACACAGGATCCAAAAAGGTATGACCCATGCCTCTTTCCTACTTCTCATATGCTACGTTAGTCAAATTCCATTGACTTTTAATTTCTTCAGGCCAAAGAATTTATGACAGCCTACTATTCAGAATCCTAATTTGCTAGTGGCTCTTAGTGCCATATTTAAAGTATAAATACAATAACTCAGAAATATTTTACAGGCATTTTATTCATACTTCATTTTATTCCAAACAGCAAAGAACATAACAAAACATTGTTTAGTGAATATGCATACTCTAAACAACAATATCAGAAGTAGGTGTGAAATGGGAGGATAGCTGATGATGATTCCCAAAAATGGAGCCAAGAGTATGACCTTGCATCCTTTCTAAGGATGATTCCAAATACAACTGGAAAGTTCACCAGGCATGACATGTAGTGTTCATTAGATAAAAGCACCAGTGTCAGAATATTACATAAGAGAATCACACACATGCTGGATATAATCACGAAAGAAATTTCTGGGAGTATCTTGTATATGGGACACTGGATGATAAAAGAAGTACTGTTCCTACAGGTACCTTTATAGGTCATATGCAGCATGTCACAGGGTTGTTTAAGCCTAATGAACACTTAATATTTGAGATATTAAAGTCATGTAAGTATTGTTATTAAAGAACCACGGAAAAAGTTGGGAGCAGTCAGTCTTACTGAGTAGGTCAGGAGGGCTTCCTGTAAGAGATAAAAATTTGATTTTCAAAAAAAAAAAAAAAAAAAAAAAAGGAGGCCGGGCGGTGGTGGCGCACGCCTTTAATCCCAGCACTCGGGAGGCAGAGCCAGGCGGATCTCTGTGAGTTCGAGGCCAGCCTGGTCTCCAAAGCGAGTTCCAGGAAAGGCGCAAAGCTACACAGAGAAACCCTGTCTCGAAAAACCAAAAAAAAAAAATTTGATTTTCAGTTGGGTGGTGGTGGTACACACCTTTAATCCCAGCACTTGGGAGACAGAGCCAGGCAGATCTCTGTGAGTTTGAGGCCAGCCTGGTCTATAGAGTGAGATCCAAGATAGGCACCAAAACTACACAGAGAAACCTTGTCTCGAAAAACCAAAATAAATAAATAAATAAATAGAAAGAAAAAATAAAAAAATCTGATTTCTTAGTTGATTCAACATGTATTTATCAATTGACAACTACGTAGTAGGAAATGTTAATAGGTGCTAAGTACAGTAAAGAGGTAAAAAGTTGAACAATTTCTTTGTCTCTATAAGTAAACTAGGCTAGAGAGAAGGTTCAGTGGTTAACAGCAAGTAATGATCTTCCAGAGAACCCGAGTTCAGTTTCCAGCACCCCTGTCAGGGTGTTCACAACTGCTTGTAACTTTGGCTTCCAAGGAATCTGACACTCCCTTCTGTCTCCCATGGGAAACTGCAAACAAACATACCCCATTCACATAAATAATAAAATATAAACAAACAAGGTACCTATGAACATTTCTGTGAGAAAGGCACTCTTGTTGGTGAAACATTATCCTTCCCTCCGATGATGACCCTTGAGAGACAGACAGCTTGCTTCTCACCATCATCTGGAAACATAAATAGTATCATGACCCATGTGTAACAATTCAGCTCGTGCACAGATCTCTCAGGGGCCTCGGGGAGTGAACTGGGCAAGAAATGAGTTTCTAGAAATGTTTGGGATTGCCTGCACTTTAGACAGAGGGAGGAGTGACCGAACCAGGAGAAAAATCTAGGCATTTGGCTTCTAGGAAGGCCAGTAAATGTAACTGAACTCCAGTGGAGATAGTCGGCTAGGGATTAGACCTGAAAGTCATGAAATTTGTGCTCTTCTTTCGGAATAACGGAGATGAGAAAGGGAGCCAGCCCTGTTGTTATAGGCAGTTGTCTTTATGATTATATTGATCTAGCTTTGGAGGTATGTCCCACGTCAGAGTATGAGGTCTAAAGAGTCAACAAGCAGAAAAGAATCCAGTGATTCCCCCTAAACAATCATCTGATATATATCATTTAACGTCATATGTACAATCATTTGTAAAACAAGCCACGCAAGCAACAGTCCTCAGTCAGCACTCCTCTGAGAGTAAGAGATCAGGCTGTCTGCAATGCACTGCTTAGAGCTAAGGAAGAAACACAGAAACAGGAAGTAGTCACTGCATTAGTGTGAAGGTAGGAAGAAACACGGAAACAAGATTCACTCTGAACAAATGAAATGATGTGTTATAAGGACAATCACAGGCAAGAGAGCATGAGAGTGGAAAGGATTGCAGGAAGATTTGATAACAGCTGGAACCTGGAGAAAGGGAAGGATTTCCATTGAAAGAATACCAGGCAGGAATATTCTAGAAATATTCTAAAAATAATAATATTCCCCCCTCTCTCTCACTGTCTCTTCCTCCCTATCTCTCTCTGTCTCTGTCTCTGTCTCTCTCTCTCTGTCACACACACACAAACACACACACAGAGAGAGAGAGAGAGAGAGAGAGAGAGAGAGAGAGAGAGAGAGAGAGAGAGAGAGAGAGA
>CABHPR010137407.1:15210-29646 GCA_902168415.1 Peromyscus melanophrys | reverse complement strand
AGAGAGAGAGAGAGAGAGAGAGAGAGAGAGAGAGAGAGAGAGAGAGAAGAATTCTTGGAAAGTGTGAAACTTTTGAGATGGTAAATACAAATGGATGCAGAAAGACAATATTTACCCATTTTCATAAACAACCAGTATGCATCTTTCAAAAGCACATTAGAGAAAGAAATTTCACAAATAATCTTCCAGAGAAAAAAATAGTAACTTATTGCCAAATGAATCAGTGCTAGTAAATACACATGCACACAGACAGGCACACACACACACAGGCACACAGGCACACAGGCACACAGGACAATGACTATCAAGACGCTGAATGTGAAGAGACCACATTAATTGGTTAAATGAAAACATGATTGGTAGTGCAAAATTTTATGCCAAATTAAAATTTTAGTTAAAAAATAAAAATCTAGCACTTGTTTCAGGTGCTTGCTTTAAATACACACAGGAATATGTTCTCTAAAACTGATGTCTATTCTGTGCTAGCTGAAAATTCTACTAAACTAAAGAAAAAACATAAATGCTATATTTTCATGTATACACAGAGACATACTCACACACACACACACACACACACACACACACACACACACACAGAGGCACACACACTGATAATGTCATGTACTGAATTAACAGTAATTCACCAGGATGGCATGGAGTCATAGAACCTAGATCTATAGTACTATTTTGCTAAATTGATAAAGTATCCAACTGTCTTCTAAATTCTTATCCTTATTCCTATAAATATGTTCAACTTTCATACCCCATCAAGGAAGCTTCTTTTTTTCATGGCTAGGGTCTATTGCAGAGAAACATAATCCATCAAGGTGCAGACAGTGAATGATTTTAGAGTGCCATTCTCCAGTGGGATACCAATAGCACAACTCTTACATCTGAGGCTCGGGGAACATGTCAGAAGAGGGGACCAGGAGAACTGCTGCAAAATAACATCTTCTAGACATGACAGGAATGTTGCACTCATGAGCTGTCAACAACTGTAGCTGCCTGCACAAGGTCATACCAGAAAACAATCCAGCATGGATGAGGGGAGGGCTCACAAGGCCCCACCCTGATTTGAGGAGTTATAGGCAGTCAATGGCTGCTGAGGAAGGGAGTCAGTTTTTTTCAGGTATGAGAACCTTTTATAGCTCATGTCCAAGGGGTCGGTCCTACACCCATATACATGCAGGCAACACTAACTAAACACTAATTGGACACTGTAGGTCTTACACACATTTGTAATGTATATTTATAATTATAGAAGAGAGGATATGAATTTGAATGGTAAATGGGGAGACATGAAGGAGTTGGAGGGAATGGGTGGTTATGATGAAAACACATTGTATTCCATATATAAAATTCTCAAAGAAATTAAAAAGAGAAAAAAAAATTATGTGTAAAAAGTAATAAAGGCCGGGCGGTGGTGGCGCACGCCTTTAATCCCAGCACTCGGGAGGCAGAGCCAGGCGGATCTCTGTGAGTTCGAGGCCAGCCTGGGCTACCAAGTGAGTTCCAGGAGAGGCGCAAAGCTACACAGAGAAACCCTGTCTCGAAAAACCAAAAAAAAAAAAAAAAAAAAAAAAAAAAGTAATAAAGTACCATAATACATTCACATTATTCTTAAGTTTAAAAAAAATCATATGTTTGCCTTCATTAATGTTGAATAGAATGCATAGACAAACATAAAGGTAATTTAATTTTATTACTTACAAATACATAAAATATAAGATTATATATAATGATTCTTTAACACTAGAGGTTTTGTTGATGTTTTGAATCATGCATGCATTTTGTAATATATAAATAAGATTAAACTCATTTATCAAATCACATGTTCATTAAATAATTTTGAAAGAAAAACAAAACAAAATAAGAACCAAAAGCCTTTTAACACGGGGATAAGAATGCTGCCTACCAAAATTATTGTCAGTCAGTTAATGAAATAAATCAGGAACCAAGGCCCATGTTTGTCAATCTTTCCCATCCTTTCCTTTCCCTAACCTTCCAACTGTCCTCTATGTAGTCAGAGCTGTTTATGTTGCTTGGTGGAGAACATGGATCATCACAAGAGTACAAGAGTACAAAGCACAAGACACACTTCAACTTGGTGTTGGCTCCTGGGTTGAGCTCTAGAGAATCATAAGGAAAGGCCTAGAGGGGAGCTAGGCACTGAGTGCAAGCCAATGGGTAAGACAGAGGTGTTGCCCACCTTCCAGAGTCTTTAAAAGAGACAGGACACAAGCAAGGTATGGAGAAAGCTAGTGACAGAATTTCCAACAGCCCCTGCTGATGTGGTGCAGAATGACCTAGAAGGCTTAGTGAAAGCCACATGCTCTTGGTGTGTGGATGAAGAAGAGGTTCCTGCTGCTGTTTGATGACACCACAGAGAAGTCCTGGAAAAAATAGCCTTGGGGCTTTGTGTTAATGAATACCATGTTTTCATAGCAAGAGAGTGTCAAAAAAAAAACATGCCACTAGTTTGTAAAGCAGGGTTAGATGTGGGTGTTTGTTTGCTTTTTAAACAGGCTGAGCAAAGTTAGAGGCCAGGAAGAAAGAACTTCAGCATAGCTAAGCTTTCAAATCCATTGAGCTGCTACACTGCACTGCTGATCATCTCGTTCCTTATCAACCTAGCAAACTTAACTAGATCACTTTCACTTTTGCTTTCCCGAAGGCCTGTGACAACATGGCTTTGGTGGCTTCTCAGTTCCACTTCTTCTTTCTCCCCCTTGCTAACTCTCACTCCTAATCCATACCCTCATGCTCCTGGACTATTGGATGCACAGTCAGTTTCCAGTGACATAAGCCTCTAGTCTGGAAGTGCTTAGCTGCTGCAGAAGGCCATGAATCTTAACTGTGAATGCAGTGATACTGTTTCGCTGTTCATGGCTCATCCTATCAGTGCCTTAGTAGTCACCAACTCAGAGACGCTCCGAACAGTTGGAATGATTAGGCAATAGGTTATAAGAGCTAAAAGAGACATTAGTGATAATCTAATCTATTTTATGGACTTTTGATGTCAAGGTTCAAACTGATTTGAGAATTTGTCAAAACCCAGAAGTTTCTAAAGACCCCATATGAATGCAGGGCATAGAGCTAAGCTAGTCTTCTTTCCCCAGTGCCCATGAAGGAAGAGAACGGAATGCCCAATGGCCCCTGGAGAATGAACTTCATCGCATGCTGTCTCCTGATCCTTGTTTTGCTTAAGTTGCTTTTCTTAATGAAGGACAAATCAAACTTTAATGTGCTAACTATATGCATATTGTTCAGTAGATGTAATTTCTTTTCATTGAGTTCATAATGTACTATACAGAGAACTGCACATAGGAACTGGGTAGACTCAAATGTAATGGGATCAGATAAAAATAAGGCTAGATTATAGTTAACCATTGTTACACTGAAAACTGTCAAGAAAATCAGGAGTCACACCTTCATGGTTTAAAACACTTGGAAAACTCCAATGAATAAAAAAATAATGAAAACATTAGAAGTTATGCTTCCAGAAAGCATGGGGACAGAACAGCAGGATTCAAAAGCAGTAAATTACTTGGAAGAAATATACTTAAAATTTTGAACAATGTATCCAAAATGTAGATGACTATAGCTATAAGATGGGGGTCTTAAGTGTTCCTTCAAAACTCGTATCTGCAAGAAAAGGAATTAAGCAAATCTAACCTTTGACATATAATGTTATGTTTCACAAAAAGATATACCATGCCATTTGGAATTTGGACTAGAAAATAACTGCTGTGAACTCAGTAAATTTCCAGAGAAACATAGAAAAAGAGCAGGTGATTCAAAAGACAAGGGCAAGAGTAAGTAAAGCACTGGAGTACATTGAGGAAAACCTAAAATGGCAAAGTCCAAACAAAGTAGAATGACTTCTCCAAATCTTTTCATAGATTGGAAACCCTAACTAAGACGGAGACTTCTAGGTTACAGACAATGTAATGCAGTGATTGTTCTGTTTGTTAAAGATGAATCGCAGAACATTTGGTGTGTCTTAGCTGTATAACTTTGGGAAAGAGGATTGATCTACTTAAATTGAGCTTTTCTCATGGTTTTTGTTCTATTGAAAAAGATAAGCAACAGGAAGTGTTCTTTTTTTTTGCTTCATGAAAATTGGAAAATACTAATCCAATAAAAATCAACTTGAAATAGGGCTTTCATGACACTCAGGAGGACCTACATAACATTGGTCCAATCTACCACAGTTGGCTTGGCAGTGCTTGGAGGACCCATCTCTGCCCTTGCTCAGGACATGCTGCTCCACCATGATGGGGCCTTGGTGGGGGAGGGGTGTCTAAGCATTGTTCCCACCTGTAGCCTATGTTTCTCCTTCTAGACTACTCTACAGATACCTATGATCCTGCCTACAGTTTCTTTCTTAAAATCCACTGACTTCCCTTCTAAACAAGTGCTGGTTTTACCATCAGAGTTCACTTTTTAGGAGATGGACTGTAACAGTACTTGCCTCCAAGTATGACAGGAGACAAAGTTGCCATTGGCTGCAGTGTGTGCAGGAATAGTGATCAGGGTTCTGGAGCAGTGGTGCAAGTCATGGGCTGGTGCATGAGGCACCTCAAGAGCAGGATGGAGCAATGAATGAACCAGAGACCAGATTTCACTCTAATGTTCCTCTGTGGAACTCTAAGAAACCTGGGTCTTGTAGGTGTTAACTCAGTCTTCCAGACTCTTGTGCAGTATTATATTCAAGATTGAGTGTTGTGGGATAATGCTCTTGTACACTGTAAAGATTTGTCACTCTTATTGATTTAATAAAACTGATTGGCCAGTAGCCAGGCAGAAAGTATAGGCAGGTCGAGCAGACTAGGAGAATTCTGGGAAGAGGAAAAGCAGAGATAGGGTCGACAGCCAGATGCAGAGGAATTAACATGAGGATGCTGGACTTAGAAAAGGTACCAAGCCACGTGGCTAAACATAGACAAGAATTATGGGTTAATTTAAGCATAAGAGCTAGTTAGTTATAAGCCTGAGCAATAGGCCAAACAGTTTATAGTTAATACAAGCCTCTGTGTGTTTATTTGGGACTGAACAGCTACAGGATCGGGTGGGACAGAAACTTCCATCTACAACTGGGAAAGAGACCATGTTTAACTGGACCATTGTTAGTTTGATTTACATATTTAGACACTTGGTATATGTCCTAGCTGACAAAGTCCTTTCAGCATGTGCAAAATCCCAGAAAGAAAAGACTACATATTCCTTTTCCAGTGTCTTTTGGCCTAAATGACAAGATACTTTGGCCACACGGCCATACAGATTATAAATAATTTAAGTCTCTGTGTGTTTACTTGATTGGGTCTGAGTGGCTGTGGGACTGGCCGGTGAAAGAGATTTGTCCTGACTGTGGGCCAGGCAGCACCAGGAAAACTCTAGCTACAGCTTTGTGCATGTCCCAACTCAAATTAAACTGAACTATTAAAATTAAATAAATTGTAAAGTACAGTGATTTTACAGAACAGTAAGAACACATTAACATTCTCACAGTCAGAAAACTTTCAGGGGAATGAATGAGCTGATGTTTTCATAGACTATTTGAATCACTTTTGGGAAAATGTGAAGTGATGCCCATGAAGGATGACTACTGCTCATTCTCCTAACCGTTTGCAATGGGACAATGGTTAACTATAATCTAGTCTTACTTCAATCTGGCCCCAATATATTTGAGTCTACCCATTTCCTATGTGCAGGTCCCAGTATCAGACTCAACTAAACAGAAATAGAAAAGTGTAGACACATGAAGCTGAAGGCAGGTAGAAGGTTGAGTGTTCCCAGAAGCTAGATATTCTCAAAGAGCCCTGTGCAGAGAGACTGAAGCCTGAGCTTCCAATGAGCAAGAAGATACAACTGGCATCCTGTGACCTTGTAGCTTGACAAACCTCACATAACCTGTGGTTGGAACCCCATGGAAAAGGCAGGAAGAACTCCTTTGGGCTGTTTTACTCCCTAAAAAGAAATCAATAAAGGTGCCAGAAGAACTTTAAATTCATGGATTTGAACATTGGATCTTTCAGGAAAAAGTTTTTACATTTTTATGCTTTATGGAACTGTAGATAATATCTTTTCAATGCAGATTTATACCTTACTAAAGGAAGTGAAATATTTTCCTATTGCTGAGAGTATGACCTTTTGATTAATTTTTAGTCTGATTTATAGTTTATTTTTAAAAGCATTCAAAAAAGTCACACATGCTGAAATTAACCAGATCCAAAGTCTACCCATCTCAATGAAATTCTACAGTCAGACTAGTCATTTGGAATGGATGCTGTGGAGCTTCACATTGGATTTTACACTTGTGTATACTATTGAGTATATTTTTATTCATGCATCCACCACTAGAACAAAAGTAAATCTGCAACAGAGATAGAACTAGAAAAACACTTATCTTTATGTCCTATTTCATAACTCATGTCCACATCTGTCTCTATCCTTCCTCACTCCAATAGTTAATCTTTTTGTTCTCCTTCCTGCTTGTATTAATTTCTTTTGTATTTTTCTTTCTTAACAATCATTTAAATTGTTGCTATTCTTTTTCCTAGGGGGCATTTAATCCCTATCACTTCACAAGGCACTTGTCCCATGAATGTCATCATTCTGTACAGGTGACACAGTTTCAGGGAAGTGTGTTTCTGCACCCAGAATCCACTCTGAGAAACAATAGTATTTTCTCTGTCTCTTTCTGTGTGTTTATTGTTTATAAACATAGCAAAAGTTTATTGGGCCATTTCTACATGTACACATATAATTGATTTTTGTGATAATTTTGATAACTTAGTTCATCTCATTTATTTAAAAATGATTTCTAAAAACTCAGCAATAGTTTAAATATCTGAAAATTAAAATATAATATTAAATATTTTTTCCAAATTTGACAATGGGGATGTTAATGTATTTCTCACTATTTAATGAGATCACTGTACTTTATCATTTATTTCATTTTTAGCATTTTTGTTTAATTTTTGACAATTTCATACATGTTTATAATGTACTATTATGTATCCTCCCACTGACCTCTTTTATCCCCTCCTATGCTTGGCTCCTAAATGTTCCTAAGAAGGGAGTCCCCTGGTTTCTAATATTCCATCTCTTAATTTAATTTCTCGGGGTGTGTGTGTGTGTGTGTGTGTGTGTGTGTGTGTGTGTGTGTGTGCAGGTCTCAGGCAGGTAGCCCCAGCCACTGTGTGTTCATGACTAGGTCAGCCATACAATACCCAGAAGACAGTGTTCCACAGGACTCTTCTCTATCCTCCAGCTTTACACTTTTTGTGGTTATGGATCTTGGATGGAGTGATGTCCTGTTTAGGGCTGAGTACTCAGCTCTTGCTTATTCTCAGCACTTTGAGTCTGTATTAACCACCACCCACTGCAAAAAGAGGCTTATCTGGCCAAAATTATATTTATTTCCATTTATACTCCTCTCTCTATCTCAGCAAATGGTGATGTTGGGCTACTATGGTCACTAATTCCATGACAGCTATGATATTACCAAGTGAATGAATGGAGGACACAGTTAGTTTTTGCTTTCAGTGAAATCTCATTCATAGACTATTTCATGATAATTCTGATCATCTGTCAGCCGTTGATGGTCTTAAAACTCTTTTCATGTAATTACACTCCTACAAGATTTGTTTAAACAAAGAAATCATTGCTCTAGCTGACAGAGCATTTTAAAAGGCCTCCAAAATTTCCCTTCAGTTACTGCTTTCCAAAGACTTGGAGAAATAGTGTAAGCCCCTAGCCTCAGTTTCCACGTCTGTAACTGAAGTGGTGACACCTAACCGACAAGGATACCACAGGCATTAGTGGAGGAGCACACTGGCATCATCACGTAAACAGCATCATCATCTCCCGTCTTACCCCTCTGCTTCTCAGCAAAACTGTCTCCCTCACAAAAGGGAGAAACTCAGTTCAATTTTAGCCTGTGACTTGAAGAGTCAAATCGTACTTTCCAGTAAACATTTATTATTTCTAAATTGATTCCCCTTGCAACTGGTTGGACTATCTAGTTATCTATCAATTTGGGTGAATAAAAAATGGTTTTTCTTTTGGCATATTATCCTTCTCTCTGCCTTAGTCAAAAGGAAAAAGACATGGCTTTTTCTTCTACAACAGATGGGAATAGCAATTAGAGGCAGCTATAATCCTGACCCTCAGTAGCAGGCAAGTCCCACTGTGCAGAACTGGAATAGAAGATGATCTGGAAGCCACAATAAGTGCAAAATTGCCCAAAGCAATCCCCTCTATTAGAAGGAGATTCACCAGGTGTCTGCCCTAAAGTCAACCTGGCAGGGCACACGGAATTGCTGCTACGTGGTGTTTTCCTTTTGTTATATCCAATCTCAGTAGATGACAACGTTGTGATGCTGCCCTCCCTCACTATCTAACATTTCCCCAGCAAAGCACTGAGTGCATCTTGAACTACCCAAGTTATCTTAGTTACAGAAGTAAAGGCCTCTCCCAGTCTCTTGAAGGCCAGCAATAATTCCATAAGTAATATTCTATTGACACATGACTTTAGCAGACCCTGGGCATTTTTTGCTTTCCTAGAGGACTTTCTAGTTATGGGTACATCTGGAAATGATGGCTTGGAAAGCATCCATGTTCTTTTGTGAAAATTCCTCATTATATTAACATGAAATTATAGGCATTATTCAGACCCAGTTTGGACATCTGCTAATCTTAGCCAAATGATTGTATTTTGCATTGATCACAAATAAAAGATAAAAGCATAATGGTGTTTCTATTTCTAATGAACAACATTGTGGTTAATACAGTTGAAGTTTATATTGAATACTGACCTGACCAAAGAAAAAGACCGATATGCTGTGTTTTCCCACCTGTATCTGCATGGTAAGCAGGGAGAGAGAGATGCTCCCATTTTGAACTTTTCTGTGTACTCAATATTTTCAGAAAATTAGCACTTATCTTTTCACCTATATGGTTTTCATTTTTAAATGTCTTATTGAGCGACTAGTTATTTGTCTACATTGATGTGCTGAATCTTTTGGATCTTTCTGTAGAAATAAAGGAATGTATTTAACTCATCTATAATTTAGCTCAACTTCAATAAAATACAATTGGCAAATAAAAACGGTGCATTTGTAAGGTATTCAGTGTCATTTGTATGTGTGTGCATGTGGCACAGACATACACACACACATTTTTCTCTTCTTTGTAACGAGGATTTAGTTTTCAGTAAATTTTAAATATGCAGTGCAGTTAACTATACTCACACACTGTCCATTAGACCTCCAGAACATCCCTCTATGTAACCGAAACTCTAAACTATTTACCAGCCTCTTCCCAGACCTTGGCAACAAGTATGTCACTTAGAGCTTCTGGGACTTCCAGTTCTCTAGATTCCACATATTGCTGAGATCGTGAGCTGTCTGTCTGTCTGGCTTGGCTCATTTCTGTGAGCAGATGAATGTTGACCAGGCTGGCCCCAACTCAAAGAGATTCACCTGTCTCTGCTGCCTGAGTGCTGAGATTAAAGACATGTGCCACATGCTGGCTAAGATTTTCCGTATTTAATGTGGAATGATATGTCGTTGTTTCTGTGGGATACATTGCATTTTCACATGTCCTTTCGCCTGTTGGTAGATATTTATAATGTCTCACTACTATGCAAAATACTGAACTAGAGTGTGGGAAAACTTACTTCTTGACAAATTGATTTCATCTTCTTTGAATTTATATGGTTACATTGCTGAACCAAAAGACAGTGTTGTTTTTAATTTTTGGATACCTCACACTATTATTTATATTGGCTGTACCAATCTACATTTCCAGCAGTAATGTGCCAGGGTTTCCTTTTCTTCCCATCCTTGAGAACATGTATCTTTTGTCTTTGATAATAGACAATTCTAGCAGACATGGGGTGTAAGAGGACAATCCATAATATATAATGATGTCCATGGCGTTACCTAACTGGCAATAAGCTGAGTCGTCGCCTGACTGGACCAAACAAATAGGTTTTCTCATATTCTTACTTATGTGTTCTGGGATTCTACCATGAAATTTCTAACCTTTATTTCATGGTTTTCACTAATTCTTGGCCCTAAGACATGGAAATGGCCTGGAGTATGACTGATCCACAAGGGTTTGGCCTTCCTAGTTTGCAGTTACTGAATTGGGACACAAAATAGGATCTTTTCACTGGAACTGGTTTGTTGTATTTAGTAAAGCTAGGGACACAAAAACAATTGCCTTTGAATAGTCACATTTTCTTAGCCAGAGACAAAACCCCACTCACGTTACACCTGGAGGACCACAGCTCTAGGAGAGGAGCTGGGAACTGTCCTGCAACTCAAATGGCCCTGCTGTCTTTGTAAATAAAGGTGGTTTTTTGCTATTGTTTGTTTCTAGTATTTGGTATTGATCCTAGGACCCTCATGCTGGGTGATTGTGGAACCACTGAGCTATATGTCAACCTGATTTTACTTTTTATCTTAAGACAGGGTCTCACTAACTTACCCAAGTTTCCATTGACACTTTGCATCCCAATCAGTCCTTGAACTTGCAATTCTCTTGCCTCAGCCTCCCATGGAGCTGTAATACAGGCCTGTATCACTGGCCCAGGCAGTAAGCAAAGTTTATTGGAACACAGAAATGTCCATTTATTTACATGTTGCCCATGATTTGCTTTGGTGCCACAGAATGTTACTGGTTGAGAGATTAAATGGACCACAAAGCTCAAAATAGTTAATAACCCTTTGTTTAAAAAAGCCTGACCTCTAACCTAATGTATAGATGTCTTTTTTAGTAAAACTATTTTGTAACATGTATGAGTCAGAAAATACATATAAAAAATCTATAAAAAGAAGTGAACGTCCAGAGACTAGATTGTCTTACTAAGTCAATATTATAGGATCCATATGAAGATGGGAGAAAGACTCACGGAGCTTTGGGAGCAGTGCTTGCTGTGTGTGTCCCTGAGTCTACGGGATTGGTTACCTCAAGGAAATGCTCTTGACTTCAGCTATTCTGAAAGTAAATCGCATCGTCTCACTTCCCACTAAGCAGGTCACCCGCAAAAGACGGCAAAAATCCTCGGAAACAAAAAGAATGTTTTATTTTATTTTTATATTTAGTTTATTTTTTTCCACTATCTTTCCCTTTAAGTGGCTTCAGAGATATTAATATTGGAGCAGCCTGAGACTCCAACTTTAGAATAAAAAAAAAAATACCCCCCAAACCCAGCATGTTAGAAGTTCAAAAGGTCTGTTGCTCAGTCACTATTAATCTCTCTATACATATTTTATTTAACCTTCTGTAAATATTGTTATTGTAAAGTGCTTTGGACAGGCTAATGGATTGTAATGTTTTGTTAATGGAAACAAAGACAATACTGCAGAAGGCAAACACAAGCTGGGGTGGGGGGGAGGAGTGAAGGAAGACGACAGGGCAGAGCCTGCATCGTCTAGGGGAGGTGAGACTGGGACATTGCTTGCAGCTGACTTCTTCATTAGCAGACCTGGAGGACTGCCAGAGCATTGGAAAGATACCACTGGACTTGGGGAGATCATCAATCCATCATTCCAGGCTGTTTCTCCTCTCCTCTCTTCCCTCCTCTCCTCTTCTCCCTTCCCTCCCCTCCTCTCTCCTCTCTTCTCCCTTCCGCTTAAAAAGCACAGTGATGTTATTTTTCTCATTATACTGCACTTGCTCCATTGGATGGTTGTTATGCAAGTCTCTCTTACTTGTAGATAATCAGAGTAACTTCAGCTGTAGTTTTTGGTGTGCCTGCAATAAGATTGTGTTCCCTCTACAGGGGGTTCACCCAACAGGTTGCTTTCAAGGATGTAGGTACCCACCTCCCTACTTCTCATCACACTTCAGCAGCCCTGCAAAGCTGTTTCCTGGGGGTTTCCGGGGTACTATCTGTGTCCTGTGGACTCCTTTACTGTTTTAATAAAGAGCAACATTGTTTGAACTAGAGGGTGCATTTCTCCCTCCCTCCGTTTCCCACCGTTCTGTCTTCCTCCTTTTCTCTCACTTCCTCTTTTGTTGTTGTTATTGTGATTCCCACAGCAAAAATCTGCCCCCAGGACTGTCTGAGTCCACACTGGCTGCTCTGCTCATGGTGCAGGTGTGCGGGAGCCCTCCTCCGCATGGTCGCCACAGCAACCCGCCACTCTAATCTGCTGAATATGAAAAGAAGAAACAGAAAGAGAAAAGCCATCCACCCCCTTCTGCTCCATCCATGAGTCCAAAAGAAGGATACCGTCTCCAGGCATTCCTGATAATCCCCCAGCCATTGCCCTGGCAACAGTCACAGGGAGCTGGCATGGCCTGTGGAGAAAGCAGTCCCTGTCTCTAGCTCAGGCGGACTCCTCCTCCTCTTCTCCCACCCTGGATCTCCTAATAGCCCTAACAATTGTGCACCCCCTTTTGGCCCACTGCCTCATGCCCTCCAGCCTGCCAGTGGGTCCCTGACACAGTGTAGAAATCCACATAGTTTTCTCCTAATGATAGTGAAATGATCCTTGCATGCATACATGCTTCTACGCGTGTACAGACGTGAATACGTATGTGTAAGAGTGTGCCTGTATGTAGGTTTAGGGAACTCTTCACCTCTAGTCACTCTGCAGATGAACTGTGTTTACATGCTGAATGGAGAAATGGAGACTACTTCTTGTCAAAGCTAAGAGCCTGGAAAAGCTACCCCTTGCAACTCCCAGTCTATCAGCTGTGCTGGCTGAGGAGGTCTGCAGAGCCCTTTGCTTTGAGCCTCATACCCAGCAGTGAAAGCTCTCATTTGTCTTAAGGCCATCGTGTTGATGCAGCTGGCTTTGACACTGCTTACCTCAGCTTTTTTTTTTTTTTTTGGTTGAAAGACAGAAGGCTTCCTTGTGATCGCAGCCTTTTCCTATCAAATGACACTCAGCCAGGGTTTGGGTGACTTATTTACTGGCACTAGACCAGTAAAAACAAAAATGAATGTTCACAACTAATAAATCCTCATGCTTAGATAGCTAGAGCAACAGTGGTGGGATTACACCAAAATGTTCAGCCTGTTACCTCGGGGCTTCCCGGCTGTGGAGAACCGAATAAGTCAGGGTAGGAAAAGGGACTAAAGCAAGGAGCAGTGGAATTCCTTAGTGTGGGTTCTGGACATTCAGAACCTTTCGTCTTCAGTTTACTGTGTGCTTTCCTGGTTGGAGAGTCAAGACACAGAAACAAGGTACACCGCGTTTGCGTCACTGGGATGAGACAGCTAAGCGTGCACCATTATGACTCCTGTCATAGAGTTTGGCTGTGATGTCTCCTGAGTACAAAGAAAACATCTATAACAAGTGGTCAACCTGAGCTGTGTTTTCCCAAAGCACCTGAAAAAAAAAGGCATTTCTTTCTTGAAAATCAAACCACACCCATCCTCAGCAAGATGAAAGAGGCCAGCACAAGGTTCTGGACAGCACAATCACAGCTTTTCAGAGAACTGAAAGGAGCTATTTTTATAGAGGGCATGAGGTCAAGAATGTTTAGCAAACAAATTGAATGTCATCTACTCCCAGAAAATTCTCTAAGGACCTCCCTTCTCCCAGGCCCTTGTGGAAAGTAAGGGCACCTCTGTAAGGCAGGGCCACATTTTTATTTGTTTCTGAACATTTTTTATCTTCATTCTAGAAGAATCCCAACATAAAATACTGAGTTCAGCCCATGCTTCCTTTCTTTCTTTGACAGCCTCTAATCCACTGAGTGTCCACACTTCCTTTATGGTTAGCTCTGTTAAGGCAGCCATCATTGTGTAACAGTGCAAATCTTCCTTATATGATTCAGTCTGATGTCAAAAATAGAGATTAAAAAGCCAGGACATTTTTTAGCTGTAACCCAAATGGTCTTTCTACATGCTGTTGGACATTTGACTAGTTGGAAAGGTGACCATCATTGATCTCACTCTTCTCTTTTCAGTTGGGTTTTGGGTTCATGACTGAGAGACTACCACCGAGGACACTTACTCATGGCATGCGGCTCTGCTTGTTCGTACAATGCCTTGTTCTATGTTGTTACTCCTGTCATAGAGTTTGGCTGTGATGTCTCCTGAGTACAAAGAAAACATCTATAACAAGTGGTCAACCTGAGCTGTGTTTTCCCAAAGCACCTGATAAAAAGGCATATTAAAACTCTTTCAGAGCTCTGCAGAATTATTATCTTTGAAGGCTCTGACAGTGCCACTCTTTAAAACCTGGCTGAGGTAAAACTAGATGAATCAAATGGGCACAGACTACTAGTTCAGTCATCCTAAAGCATTTAGAATGCTTGTTCTCCATCAATGAAGCAGATGTTCCAAATGCTTTCATTAGTTCTCAGGGGTGTAAAGTAGTCTCTTTGTGATTGAACATAACTACATGCCCCTGCCCTTTGTGTGTGTGTGTGTGTGTGTGTGTGTGTGTGTGTGTGTGTGTGTGT